>JANHJO010000035.1:75181-87127 GCA_032468235.1 Pseudoxyrhopus heterurus
AATGCACTTTAACAAAGACAACAATAGATAAATGAAACACAGTTGTTTCATCACAAATATATAAGAACAATTAGCAGGCTTTCAAAAATTCAGTTAATAGCTCATTTTCAAATTGCCCCATTAAAAATCAAATTGCCCCCCTGTGGGGCATGGGCCCCACGTTGGGAACCACTGACTTAGCCTAAGTTCATTTCAGGACAAACTGAAAATCCCTATACAGGGATTTGGCCTATGTGTCAATATTTTAACACTGAATGAATTTACTTTTACATAGTTATTCCATATATATTAAGTTCACAACAGCAATGAGAGATGTTATTCCTTACAACTAGGAACTTGATGTTGAGAATGCTTCCCTAACACTGGATCCTGTTGGCTGAAATCTGGTTCATGTTCATTAGAGGTTCATTTTTATTTTGAAACAGTCTTTAGTGGAGATGATAGGAATATGCTTAAATGCTCAGCATTGCAATTGTTCTGCTATTCATTACAACATTCACTTTTTGAACAAAACGGGTAGGGCTGCCAAATAGTGAATACAGCTCCAGATCCTGTATTTAATTCTTGAACTATTATCTTTGCTATATGTAAAGTAGAGATTTTTCTTTTTGTTATACTTTTGATTTAGTTAGAAGAGTTTAGAACTGACTTGATTATAAGGTCCTGACCAAGCCCTTCCATTTCATTTACTTTTTTCACCCTTCTTTTAACTGCTGCAGATAGCTTTTACATTCAAGAGTTCAGTAATATAACTTTAATTCCATATCCATGTGTGTTGCTAGTCCATATTGTGATGATTTTTGATGAAATAATAATCTTACTAAAAATGTGACACTGACTCTCTTTTAATCTTCCCTAGGGAAAAAAGATTGTGCAATGACAGCATAGAGTACTGTCTTTATGTTTCCTGTATGTTTTATTTAGTTACAAATAAATGTTGTACAGGCAATATATTCTTTCAATTAATTGCAGTTTTCTGTGTGATTATCTGTGAACGAGATCCACTATACTGAATCATACCTCTGAGTATATATAATAACACAGTATTATAATTTTATATTTTATATATCAAAAAATTACACATTTTTCTGAGCTTTTAAATAGATTTCCTCTCTTATGCCTTTAATATTTATGAAATGTTATCTCTCTAAATTGCAATGTATTTTGAAGAAAACTACATGCTTATTTGTATCTCCTGTGGTACGTATTTAATAGTTACTGGAAAGAATCTATTCATGTTGTTACTAGAAATTAATATGGATTTGATAGCATTTTGTCAGTCATCCAAATGGTAATAGGGAGGGAGAATGACAGCCACAATTATATCCAGAGATACTTCCTTCTATGCAACTCAGCAATACTGTAGAACATATTTTCCTGAGTCATACAGTTACAGTTGATTTTATTTACATACTAAAGTAATGGAACTTATGGTCACAGTTGAAATACCAGCTTTGTTCTGTATCTTCTCCCTTGGCACTTTGTGGTTTCCTTTTAATAAGTTTTCTTTTCTTTTTTTTAAAAAGGGTTAACATGGAAAAATAAAACACATCTTGAGCTTGCTCACTGAACAGAAAAGTAAATTATATGAGTATTTTGTCCCAGTGGAGAGAAGCCTAACACTGTTTTTGTTTTGCAGTCCCCAATTGGGAATACTGATTATAGGCTGGAAAAGAAGAAAAGTAACATGTCAATCTACTCTATTCTATTTTAATGGATCTGTTTATTTAATACAATCGGGTTGGGTTTTTTTTGCTTCATGTAGCCATAAAAAGCATCCACAGAGAATCCATAATTTAATCTATTTCTGAAAAGGGAAAGCATTAATCTTTAATTTATTGCTATTTGCTAGAGGATATTCCATAGCCAATAAGCACCAGTTATTGAGGAAATTTAGCATGTATTTTTATATTAATGTAAATGGAATGGGAGCGATTCTGGGAACCTTCTGCACATATTTTTGTTATCATTGCATATATTTGACTTACAGGCGATTGCTTTTTAAACATTTTAAAAAATTTCTTTTGTAGATTTAATCAAAATATAGTGAATATTGCTTTACTCAGTGAAATTTACATAATCCTTTTGTTGCCACAGAATTTAACTCCACTTTCTTTTATAGCTAAAACAAGTAGTTCCTACTTTGTGTATGTGAAGATACATGTATAATGCATGCAGTGATTAAGGATGAAGTATGGACAAGGCATGAGATTCAGCTAGATATTATGAGAAACATCCTGACTGCAATGTCAATCAGTAACAGGCTCCTGCATAAAGTACAGGTAATCCTTGACTTACAGTCACAGTTGAGCCCAAAATTTCTGTTGCTAAGTAAGATAATTAGATAGTTGTTAAGTGAGTTTTCTCCCAATTTACAATCTTTCTTGCCACAGTTAGGAAATGAATCACTGCAGTTAAGTTGGTAAAATGGTTAAGTGAATCTGACTTCCCTATTGACTTTGCTTGTCAGAAGGTCACAAAAGTAGTCACATGACCCCAGGACACTGCAGCCATCATAAGTATCAGTTGCCAAGTGTCCGAATTTTGATAACCTGACCATGGGGATGCTGCAAGTGAAAAACAGTGATATGAAATGAAATGAGTATGAAATGAGTGAAAAACAGTCATATGTCACTTTTTTCAGTACCATAGTAACTTCAAGCAGTCACTAAATGGTTGTAAGCTTGTACTGGGTAGGGAGTTGTACTGGTTGGCCTGTAAGGTTCCTTCCGATTCTAATTCCATGGTCAACAGCACATGATTTAATTTAATGAGTCAATACTTAAACCTGAAGGAGTATTCTAGTATTGCTGGTGAAAGTAATATACATTTCTGCACAAATTACACGGTTCTATTCTGGTGTTTGGGTAAAATTTTAAAGCAAAATTAATACGAATTCTATGAACTCTTCAATAGCAGGAAGTAATTATGAAAGAAATAAATGTAAAGCTGTTCTTTATTAAAGATGTTCAGAGCTATTAGTTTCCATAATGTATACATTCTTTAAAAGCCCAGGCTGTTTCCTAGTTTAAGCAGTGAATAATTATACAGAGTTCCCCCAAAATCAATTTGAAAGCAAGATTTTAACAAATTTTATAGTTAACAAATTGGTATTCTTAGATTAAACTGGCTTCCCAGTTTATAAATATTTAAAACTATGATTGCCATTTACATAATGAAAGTAGCTGATATATATATTGCTAGAAATATTAACAAAAATTCATTCTATGGATTCAATAATAAGATAACATTTTATGGGTGACATCTCTCTTCAATGCATTTTTTTGTGCATTTTGCTTTGTTTTGTTTTGTTAATTTTGAAATGTTCCCATGCTAGTCATGAAGAAATGCTACTCTTTAAGTTTGTAAGTAAAACTTAGTTTTTTTCTTAAAGAGGAGTGGATTATCCTGAATTCTAAAAATAATGCCTAAGCTGAACTTTTTGTTGGTAGAGAGAAAAATGAGGGAAATGAGTTTTAGAATTATTTCAAGAACTCAATGCCAATTGTCATAAGCATGAAGAAATTATCATGTGACTATGTCTGTGGAGATTCTCAGTCATCCTGGTCATGGTTTTCCCAGAGGTGCTTTTTTCAAAAGGCAACCTGACTTCATTTTTCTTTGAAGATATTTTGCTTCTCATCCAGGAAGCTTCTTCAGTTTTGAAGCTTCTTGGATGAGAAATGAAATATCTTCAAGGAAAAAACAAATTTCAGTTGCCTTTTGAAAAAAGCATCTTTGGGATTATCACATGAACATTTCAATATCAAAGCAAGTATTTGCTTTGTACAGTGCAAAGTAATCACTTCAAGTAACTTACAGTACTGAGAAAAAGTTTCAGAATTCATAGAAATCCTCTTAGGCTTATTCAAACATTCCGATTTTGGTATGCTTTCGGTAAACAAACATTATTGTTATACAAATTAAACTTAAAATGTTTTATTAAAGGTAAGTTTTAAGTAGGTTTGGCTAAAATCAAAGATCCCTATAGACAGAACCTCAACAGCTATAAGATTTCTTGGATTGTATTGTCCAAGATCAGTGGTAAGGCTCTGGAGATTAAATTCAGTATCAGATTTTTCTTTATAACTTTGCAACAGCTCTGATATGAATTGCTTTAATATTCAAAATATCAGAGGCATAGTATGGGTTATACAATGAGAAGAATGGAAAGAACTAACATCTATTTGATCAAGTAGTTCCCTTATCCTTTTCCCCTGATGCAGGGGAAAAACATAATAATTCATTTTTAAAATAAGAAAAACACTGGAAAGAGTGCTGACCCCACGCTTCTAGTCACTCACTGATAGGACGCCTGGGTAGTGAAGCACTTCAGATAGATCATAGAATTGTTTGTTAATGCTGTGTATGCATTTCAGAATTTTACTACAGTGCATGTTCCTGCTGTTAATTTTTCTATATACCTTCCATCAGCACATATAATTTAGGCTGATCTATTTAAAATTCAGGAAATAATGTGAAAAGTTAGAATTGGAGTGGTACTACCTATTTTATATAAGAATGTATTTTATGACTGGTATTATATTTTTTGTTACATTGTTTTATGCTATATCTTGTTGTGAACCGCCCAGAGTCCCTTGGTAGTTGGGCAGCATACAAGTATAATTAAATAAATAAATAAATAAATTTGTAGACTTTGGAACACTGTTACCATTGTATTAAGATACGGTTCTTACTGAATTACTGTTATGCAATCAGCTTGTTGATTCTAAATCCAATATTAATGGATGGTAGGCCAACGTTTTATTTCTGTAGGTAGGTAGTTAGATGCAAAATAAATTTGTTTAAATTCTACGATTCAGCAGATGTTTGAAAATGTGACATAACTAACTCTTTGTAAATAGCAGAGTTCACAAACCGAGGGTAGGAATCTCTGAGCATCAACATATAAACTTGGAATTGTGCTTCATCAAAAGTATGTATAGATGGTTCCATTATGTTCCGGTTAATAATTCCTCTTGCTCTGGAGTCCAGACTGATCTGTTAATAAATGAATTTATTAAAGAGTTCAGTAATATCCTTCCTCAATTCTGTTGCTAACAATAGAAACAAATTGATAGTTTCACAATGGGTCTGAAAATTGTGGAGACATTTTTTTTATAACTGGAGGACATTCTAATATCACTAAAACATTTGACAATGTTCTACTTCTCAGTCTATATTTTAAAATCCACAGCTTTTGTTTTTCCTTGAAGAAAGACAAACAAAAAGTTTTCTTCAAATGGTTAGCATTTGAAGGATATCCAGAATGGATTTAAAATAGACCTGGATGTTTTGGAATCCATTATACTATGGCCGTGATGGCGAACCTATGGCACGCGTGCCGGAAGTGGCACACAGTGCCATTTCTCCAGGCACGCGCCCATTGCTCTTCTGGGTTCCAGTGCACACATGTGCGCCAGCCAGCTGGTCTTCTGGTTTCTTAATGCGCATGCATGCGTAAAGGCCAACTGGCCAGCACGTACATGTGCATTAGAAACTGGCCAGTCACTTGGTCTTCCAGTTTCTAGTGTGCATGCGCACACGAAGACTATCTGGCCAGCACACATGCGTGCGCGAAGACAGCTGTCCAGCGTGAGCATACATGTTAGAAACTGGCTGGTCAGCTGGTCTTCACGTGCACATGCATGTTAGAAGCTGGAAGACCATGTGGCCGGCGCGCATGCTCAGCGCTCCCATTTCGGCACTCAGTGCTGAAAAGGTTAACCGCCACTGTACTAAGGCATCTAAATCTCCATCAGGGATTAAAACAATTTTCCCTCACAAATCAAATATTACACTCAAAGAGCTTTCACAAGTGCAGTCTCTTGTGTTCATGAAGTACACACACTTGTTTTTAAAAACTTTGTATTGAAGAACAAGAATTGTATGTTAAAAATCTATTGTATGAATTAAAAAAGTGGTAATTGATTGATGGAATATTACACAGCAAATATTTATCTATACCTGAAAGGTATTCTAAGGCATTGTATAATTGCAACAAGGTTAGATTTTAATAAATCTATGTATATATCAGTTTACTGTGTAGCTGGACTTCATTAGCAATGGGGAAAGAATGCAAAATTAAATATTTTGAAACCTTATCCTATGAGATTGAGCATGTCAGTCTTCTAGAAAGATAAGTTTAAATTTTATAACTCCCCTAAATTTTATAACTGCCCCCTACTTACACACTTATCTATCATCCTCAGTGGTATGCTTAAAGATAATTTATTCTTTTCAATTAGATTATTAGAACAAATACATTCTAAGTTTTTTAACATTTTATTATTGCAGTTTTTAGCCCCAAAAGACCATCCCTTCAAATCACCTCACAAAAATAAATGTTTAAATATTATAAAATAAACCACTTTAAAATGATCAACCTTTACAAATCTTAATCTTGTAACAGTCTTAATCTTTAAAATACTCCATCTGAATAGGAACAGCTTGGAACAGTTCATTGTATATCTTTGGTTGACTCATGTAAAATCAAGGATATTACAAAATGTAACAAACCTCTCTTGGAGAAAGAATAGAAACATAATCTTCATATATTCGTTTGACTTTTTCTTCAATTACATTCTTGTTGGATTCCTGTTTTAAGTCCTCACAGGCCAGCCAGAAAAGCATGTTTTCTTCACTGTATTCTGACCGAAGGAATTCTCTGAAAGCATTTCGACCTGAAGGTGTTGCCATCAGTTTGTCAAAGGAATGCCTCCAAGCACTTGCTTCTTCCAAAGAAGGTGCTGAGCTATAAATGAAATAAATGAATGAAAAATAATAAATACTATTACCACGGTGTGGGAGGAAAATGTGGAATTTAGGAGGTTTTATGCGTTGATAAATCTGAAATTTGAAGTAATTTAGTTAAAAAATGCACAAAAGTGGTGAATGGTCCTTATTATGTTATTAATACTCTGTCAATAAAATACTGTGTCAGTATTTTTTCTATCTATTATCTTATTGTAGTATGTTTATTAGTGAACTGACCACTACAATTATGTACAATATTTTTATTCAGTATAACTAGTACTTTCAGGTTCTTTCTTATGTTATCCCGTAGCTGCAGTATTAAGGAACAAAAGTAACAGAGCCTGGTGTTTTTTCATGTTATAGGTTAATGATTTCATGGTAACCAAAATATGCTAAACTGGTATGAGAATGGTAATAACTTTATCCAATGTGATACCATCTAAATATGTAGAATTACAACTTCCATTACTCCCAGTATACATGATCATGCTCTCTAAGAAATACCAGTGCTCTAAAGGCAGTAAAATGACTTTACCAATTAATCCTTACCCTTGTTGACAGTATGGAATCGTTCCTGATCCAATTTCATGTGCTGCTGCACTTAAACTTTCATCTTGATTCCTAACAGTAAGACTGTAATAAAACAGAGTTTGGTGAAACTGAAATAAACAATTTGCTGAGATTCTAAATTTAACACTAAATATAGGTTACAATCTAATTCCCCCAGTATAAGAATTCCACTAAGATACCATACAATTTCTTCTAAACTTGATGTGTTGAATGATAAGGCATCTTATTTTTAATCTCTTAGAAAAATATTGGTTCATATAATATATTGGCTGTCTGTGCTTTAGTTTAAAAATATGGGACAGAAGAGAAAATATTTTTAGCAAATGTGATTTCTTCTAGAAAATCTGTAGTATGAAAGAGGGCAAGAATGGCAAAATATTACACTGAGAGGTTTATCTGAAAACTAATTAGCACATTAATGTTCAGATGTCCAACCACTCAAGGTCATTTATATGCATTCCCTTATTTTATTTGTTCTTATGTCAAGAAGGTCCCTTTTTATAATTTTAATCAGACTGCTTCACATGCCTCTAGTTCGAACTCATGTAAATCTACAGAGAAGCTTTTGCATTGGAGAGAACTGCTCTACCTTGCCTTGAAAGAAATTTGATTTAGAATTGGATAAATTTTCAATGGGATATACTCTGTGGTGTTGCCCAATTACAGTCTTGGCTGTCTATTTCTTCCCATTTTGCAATACCAGGTCATGTAAATACACAGTATCTTTATAGTCTTAATTTCCTTTTCTCTACAATATTTTTTTTTGCAGTCTCTGACTCCTTGTTCTCTAAGTTCAGGATAAAAGGAGTTGTAATGTCAAAAATCTCTCATTGGACTATTTTACTTTTTAAAAATGGGGGGAAATCTGATTTTGATGGGAGTAATAATCTTTAGGGGTGTGATGGCTCAGCAGTTAAAGATGCTGAGCTTGTCAGCTGGAAAGCTGACCCAGTCTTAGCAAGTAATGATGAGCCGCTTACTGACGAGTAAGAACAAACCTTTTCAAACAGGGTAGGAACAATCTTTTATTCACATGGATAAACAAAAATCAAATGTAATTAGTCCCAACAGACCTGACCAAGAAATCCAAATTGCTTGCTGTATCTTAAAAGCGAACAGTTGTCTGCGACAACCAGCCACTCCCAAACCCCTACTATTTATTTCCTAGCCAGGGAGGGGCTGGCTAGCATCCACACTTGCCTTCCTTGAGGGCTGGCTTATTGTTTTCCTTTGCTCTCCTTTCCTCTGTGCATACACACATCTGGGATGGGGCCCATCTATTCCCCATCTGTTCCTCACCCCTGAAGACAGCTGCCTCTCCACCTGGGGAAGGATGGAAGGCCCTGACCCCAGCTCTGCCTCTGTCTCTGATGCTGTTTCCTTATCAGAGCCTTTCAAAGGCTCTGAAACTGGCCCAGCCCCTTCCTCAACCTCCTTGTCTGACTCTGCAGCTAGCTCTGCTGGCAGCTGACCAGGCCACAACAACAGCCTGGGTTCAAGATCCGAGCACCGTGCAACATGGTGAGCTGCTGTTCCTGCCTCAGCTCCTGCCCACCCAGCAGTTCAAAAGCATGCAAATATCAGTAGATTAATAGGTACCCCTTCAGTGGGAAGGTGAATGCATTTTGGAATGGTAAATGACAATATAAATATCATTAGATGTTACCTCTTCCTTGTTTGCTTTTGTTTTTAGTGCAATTATTATTGAGTTTTTGAAATACTATTATTTGCCAGTTTTATATTCCTCTTTCCATCCAAGAGCTCAAAGCAGCATATTGCAGGCTAATTCTGTTAACTGCCAACTGCCAGCAGTTCTGCAGTTTGATTCCCACCAGCTCAAGGTTGACTCAGCCTTCCATTCTTCTGAGGTCAGTAAAATGAGGATCCAGATCGTTGGGGGCAATATGCTGACTCTAAACCACTTATGGCTGTAAAGCACTGTGAAGCGGCATATAAGTCTAAGTGCATTTCACGCTGCTCCATGTCTGGATTTTATTTACTATGTTGTAGGAGCAGAGTGGCAAAATCTGGACTGATTCTTTCCAAGCTTTTTTTAAAAAAATCCATTCCCTGTCATTTTGAAAAATTCCAGTGGCACCATGGTTTTTTTTTTTACCTACACACATTGCATATACATTTATATTTATCCCAATAATTGGAAGGACGAGAGGATAGGCTTTCTAATCTCTCACTTCCTGCGTTCAGTAGCCTATTGTGCTTAAAGGAAATAAAGTAAAAAAGTGGAGCACTAAGCAATGCAATTCACATTTTATGAATAATCTGATTTAACCCTGCATCAGATTATTGGTCCATTTGGCCATTTAAACCACTTCCAACTTTATAGAACTAGAGTGTATTTGTTACTGAAATTATCCTGTTTGGAAAATTAAATGGGAAACACAATGTATGAATAGCATCAATCTTGCATCTTTGTGCAACTCCGCAAACAGTATGATTTTGTTTTCATCTCCACACAGCTGTTGCCTAGCTTACTCTAGGTATCTTCCTTTCCTGCTTATCTGATTACCCAAGGGACATATGTCTATGTTCCTATGGAAACTAGCTGTCATCTTTCCTCTGGCTGGATTGAATATATTTTAAAGACATACCAGGAGCAACTGCAACAGCAGCACCAGCAGAAGCAGCAGGGATTGGAGCCTTGAGTCTCTACCCCAGATTGGGCAAGTAGAGAGCTTGGTATCTCCTGAGATGCAGAGGCCTGTCTTTTGCGCATTTCCACCTGCTCTGATCCCATGAGCTGAAAAATAGAATATTAGGAAATAGATTAAACATGCAAGAAAAAGCTGTATGCTGGGTTGCTGATAGCTGCCATGCTGCAATGGCAACCAATGGTTTTTCTAATTGCTGTTTGAAATGCAAACAGATCTATGTCTTAACAAATGGAACACTATAGGCTTCCTTGTGTCCCTGACAGCTGCTTTGTTGTTCAGCAAAAATCCTGTAAATGAGGCAGAAACAGGGCTTGTTGAATCTGAAAAGCATATTTTCAGGATTGACAAGAAGATTAACCTAGTCATTATTTCCAAAAGTTCTTTGGCTTCCATAATAATGAAAGTTATAATAAAGCAGATGGTATATTGTTACATACTACTTTATTCCAACTTACTTTTGTTCCTAAATTATACCAAAACTGATCTTGCATTCCTATTTAGGAAAGGCAGGTTCAAAATGCTCTACTTCATTCCAGAAATACAAAATCTATTGAATGCTTTAAGGATCCACGTTATTGGTTTTTCTGTTTTAGAATGCCCCCCCCCCCCCCGTGTATTTTCACATCCTTGAAATGTATTGAAAAAGGAGGTATCATGTAAATGTCCTGGCTTTTTTGTAGAAGTAAACAGATAACACTTTCTGTCACTTTTAACTTCAAGTTTTCTGACTAGGAAAAAAAGTGTTAAGGAGAGGAAAACAGAAATAGCTACACAGCATCCTTCTATTCTACAGCACCAGGAGCCATACATCTGGTAGCACCTAACAGCAAAGGTGGTATCTTTTATATGGCCAAACAGCAATAAGAAGTATAATAACATGCATCAGAAACTCAAAAATTGATTATCCACTTTGGCTGAAATAACGTATATTAACTTTAGAATTTTTACCATCTAGCTGTCATGTTCATTTATACATTCATTCCTACTAAGTTGCAATATTTTCACTATAGAGCAAAATATAGTTGTCTGCAATGTCCATCTGACAATTTATGATGTGCATAATAAATTACAAGCTAATGTCCCAAAAAAAATCAACATACCATGTTGTGCTATTATCTTTTTTGTTGCTTAAGTTCCCCAATATTGACCGGTCAAATGATTGAGTCTCAAGATTCTTTGCTTTGAATTTAATATCTAACGAAGAAGGAGATCTTTATATCAAAAGGCAGGAGGAAATCAATACGCAATTTTAACCTTTTTGCAAGTTTTGGTGACGGTATCAGGAGGAGTCCGGCGGCACTTTTTCCAACTAACACATTTTATTAAAAAGCATAGCTTATGCCTTTTAATAAAATTTGTTAGTCAGAAAAGGTGCTTTCAGATTCATGATTTTTTTGTCAATATAGCCTAACTCAATTATGTGACAGAATACTGAATTTTGAGTAGAGAATGGAAAGTATTTTTACTTCATTGTGCCTTGTGCGCTATTGATAAGAAAGTCAAAGAAAGTCTGAATAGTAGACTACAATATCTGGACAGAGCAGAAGAAAAGAGAAAGAACTGGAGAAAATAAAAAAATATATAAAGACTTGCAAATAGAAGTAGAACAACTGTGGCAAAGTAAGCAAAGACAGTGCCGATAGTAATAGGCTCCTTGGGCACAATTCCAAAATCTCTGAGACACAACTTAAACACCATCAGTGTTGACAAAATCATGTTACTTGGAACAGTTTACATTCTGCAACAATACCTTTAATATTATTAAAAAATAATGTCTGGGTATCCCAGGTGATAGGGAAAGGACTCAGTAGGTGGACAGATGTGCTAAATACAGTCTAAAATGTGGCTGACTGGGCAAGCAACTACAATAACAGTAAAACAATGTCACAAACTGGCCATTATGGTCCCAATGGTTATTGATACACTGTGTACCATACCAAAAAATCTT
>JANHJO010000035.1:97573-113668 GCA_032468235.1 Pseudoxyrhopus heterurus
TCGAACTGCTAAATTGCAGGCAGCTGGGAGCTGAATACTTAATTACTTAAGTACAGCGTTCTTACCCTCTGCACCACGCAAGGCTCTTGAGATTATTCCATTGTTTCACTCTATATTATTTATTATAATAAAATGATATACCAAAATACAAGCATGTCTGATACTGATCATAGTGAAAATATTATTTCTTGGTCATAAAGCGCTTGCTAAGGCTAGCTATTTTGAGGTCTTCGTCAAAAGCTTTGGGGATATTGTAGTTTTTACTATTTTGAGAAATGGTATAAAGCAGTCATCTGAAATAAAATGCAGCAAACTTTCAGTGGCCTTCTCTTAAGTTACTTAATTTATTAACCTACCCATATTTTAATTCTATTAGATGACAATCTAAATTATACAGTTTGAACTAGCTTAAGGAAAAAGAATTGATGTATTGTGGAAAATAGATTAAATACTGAGTGGATGCGAATTAGATCTTCTATAATCTAATAATGTTCCAAACTGATTGTTAATAATGAAACTATTACAACTGACAGGTATAATTTGGCAGCAGCAGGAATGTCAGAATTGTGCTAGAATTGCAGTTACTTCTGAAAGGTATGGGCAAATGACAAAATACAGTGAGTTTACTTTCTTGTTAGAAGCACTTCTTGAAATTGTGCTTATCCTAAAATGTTATGGGAAGAATGCATGGGAAGAATGTTTTAATTTTAGGTATGTGACTCTGTAAAATCACACACAGCAAAGAAGTTTTCCAGCCTTTGGATGATTTAAAATGGTCCAAGGACTTAAGTGTTTATTACAGTAATAAAATAAAAAGCAAACATTTAAAGTTAAACATTTCATATATTGGACAGTAGCCAGTCTTAATAATTCCGTATTTATTGATACTAACAAAATCATCAGATGGGCTCTTAAAATAGACTTAAGAATTTTAGTTGAGAGCTTTCCCGTGTAGCCACCCATCACTAAGACAGGTTATTGTTTCAGGAGCCTACATAAGTAAAGCAGTACAGTACCTTTTAATTAAGTGTACGGACTGTGATAAAATCACAAAATTCTTAGGTTTTGGTACTGAAGCTAATTTTTCAAAACGTATATACGTATATATGTGTATATATGGATACGCTTGCCAATGAAATATCAGCATGGCTTATTGACTATTGGTTGATTAAAAAACAAAGAGATACACAAGTTTTGGAATAAAAATGTTTTTGGAAACAGGCAAAAGCTGTTAAAAAAATTCTAGGAATTTCCTAGTAAACTACAATTAATTTTTATACAATTCCAATTGAATAAATATTTACTATATAATCTGACTGATACGGAATTAGGAAGATAACTTGAAATGCTAAGATAAGCAATATGTGATGATATTCAGATCCATTTCAAGCTTTAAAATGATGTTTATATGTTGTAAGTACAAAATATAATGATGACCTTAGCTTCATTTGTCTTCAATTTTAGGAAAAAGTATAAAATTGCATTATTTGATTGGAGAGTACTTTCTACATATATAAAATATTCACTATCAATAGCTGATGAAAAAAGGATGTCTTTGTTGCTTCTTTGTTTAATACCCACAATATTTATCTTGCTTAAAACTTTAATGCTTGAACATACTTTAAAATTTCAGTAAATAAATACCTTTCTGCAATGTCCTCATCTTCATCAAGACGCTCCCAGTATGTGTTTGGAAACCCATTTATCTTCATGTAGTGGTCTGGGGTCAAAGCAGTAACACCACCAAAAACAGATGAATATGGCAGGCTGCACAGAAAAATAAACTTAAGGTAATGCATGTGATTTTATAAGTAAAGACACACGGATTCATCATACAAGCAAATGCACTTGGGTACTTTACTCCAGCCCTTTCACACCTGTACAATATATTGCATTAATTAGAATTCTATTGTTGATGCTTTTGTTGTACTAAACTAGAAATGAACATAGGAAAATCAATGTGCTGTAACAATTAAAATTCTGGACTGGGACTAGAAAGACACGCATTTAAATTCTTAATAGGTGACTAGGTCAATTATTACTTTAAGGCAGATATACTTTACAAGCTGTTGTAGTTAAGGTAATATAACAGAAGAGACCTAGAACCCAGAGAAAAGGTAGTTATGCAATAATTAAATTGTGAAAGATTATGGAAACTTCAAGATTTCCAATAAACTTAAAAACAAATTCTATATATAATTCTGAAATAGATATAAATCCTTTAGATATATAGGGCTGATGTCTAAATAATTACATTTAGTATAAGAGTTTAAAACACAATTAGGAAAATATTTCAGTATCTGAATTTACCCATATTGCAAATTAAAAAGTGGCTATGATTTCTGAAAACCATTGCTTGAGTGTCAAATAAAATAAACTCATGCAGTAGCTTTTTAAAAATAAGACACTTATGTGCTGCCATACTTAAGTATAATTCCTAAATGTTTAAAGTGTTATTCAAAAAATGTATAAATTCAATCCAAATGAAAACAGATCTCCTGTACAGAACATGAAAGGTTCTGGAATTAATTTTAAAGAGTGAGTGCATAAAAATTTCTGCTTATACATTACTCAAATAATGAATTAGTAAATATATTCAATAAACCATGTTGGTTCAGATTATTTTATTTCATAAGATATTTACTCTCATATTCTTAGACATTACCGGTAATATAACTTGTCAATAGCAGTGGATAAATGTTTGGGATAATATTTATCACAGACATAAAGATTATAGTCATTTTCTGGAATAAGATCCATATTATGTAGAAGCAGACAGTCCCAATCATTGTCTTTCATGGCTTCATGGACACCAACATTAAGGAGCTTTGCTCTGTTAAATGGACCAGTTCCAGCCTGGAAAGAAAACATGCCACTCAATCAAGTAACATAACAATATTGAAGTCTGACAGCAATGACTCTTCATAATATCTGTATTGTATTCATTTTACAAAAAGCTTCTGATGTGATTGGATGAGTTGTGTTGGTATTGGATGATCAGTGGTTGTGAAAATTGGATAATTTGTTAGTCCTATATTCATAAAAGATAAAATTAATGATTTACCTGTGATTAACATACAATCTGAATACTAGGAAAAGAGCTAGGGAGGAGAGACAAAGTAGAAGGAGAACTGTGTTAGTCTAAGGTAGAAAAAAAATCAGGAGTAGCAGTTTTTCTGACTAAATTTCAATAAGGTGCATAAGCTTAATGAGCTTTTAGCATCCTTTACTAGAAGCACTCAGATGCAAAATAAAGGGGCTGAACAATGAGCAGATAAAATAGAATAGGAAGGAAAATAAGAGGTAATGCAAATTCACAAAAACAGCAAAGAACATATAATTTGAAACGAGAAAATCCATCAAACGCTCAGACAAGATTCTTAGTATCATCAGGACCAATAAAAATAAAAACATTTTTTTAACCTATCCCAGTTCCTTGGGGAGGACTTGATAGGTGAATAAAATGTCAAATCTAGTCTAAACATCTAGCTAACTATGCAATGAACTATAAAAAAAGAATGTATTAAATTTGTATGCTGCCTGACTTTCAATGACTCTGAGCGGTTCCAACAATCAAACAGAAATTACAAAAAAACAAAACAAAACATTAAAAATAAAGCACAATTGAGTCCATCACTGAAATCATGGGTAAAATGCCAGGTCTTCATGACTCTTTTAAATAACAGAACAGAGTCCATTTGGTTCTCGGATCTTGTATTACACTAAAGCTATGCATGAAATCGGATTAGAGTCCGTTGTAATATATAGAATTATCACGTTTCATTTAATATCTCTAAAATACATGTTTGATTTTCAATTAGACACTCCCAAATGCCCTAAAATTAAATAGTAAAACTAACAACTTTCAAATGAGCTTTTCTATTCAGTAGTCTATTCTATTCATATTAACAGAAAATATAAATGGAACATTATTTCAAAGGAGAATCAATACAATGATTTGGCTAAGGCTGTAATCATAGTTTCTCCTAGACTGACATAGAAACTGTTCGATTTATTGGAATGTGAACCACGCATATTTTAAAAAGTGTTATCACCGTTGAGATTTCATCTTTATAACATACTATTTGATAACCCGGCTTTGCCCAGGTATTTATGCCTTGCTGCAACATGGTGGAAGCAGGGAATCCTGGGGCCTACAATTCCCAGTGTACTTTGCCCGATTTGCATGCCTTGCCTCTATTGGCTGGAGAGCCTTCGATTTGCATGCATTGTCTGTATTGGCAGTTGCTGCCTGGGCAGCTCCAGAGGCCTCCGCACATGCTCAGAGGTTTGTGGCTGCAGAGGTGTGGGAGTGTCCCCTTTGGCACCAATTTTGGGGGTGAAAGAAGCCCCAAGGTCGTTCATGACCCCCACAAGGAACCTCTCCGGAGTATAAAGAACGTGTATGGTAAGTTTGGGCGTGATTGGTGCAGGGATGGAGGAGCCTATTTGGGACATACCCACAAACATACACACCCACATTTCTGTTTTATAGATATAGATATAATATAGGGGGCCAGAGAATCTCCATCCCTAAACATGTTCCTTTTTTACTACTGTAAAATGCATGTAAGTATGTTTACACTGAAACATGCTAATGTGATATTTAACCACTTTGTGAGCTTTTAGTGTGAAACATAGATACATAGCGTGGCATAGACTGTATGATGTACACTGAAGATGGTATTTAATTTCGTTGTACGAGGTGCAGTGACAATAAAGTAAACTATAACTGTATCTGGGAATGCACACAGGTGCAAAGACACTGAGGTGTTAAGGGCATTTCACTGCTAAACTGGTTTCTCATATATCTTGTTTTGCACATGGTTATAAAAGATCTACAAACCAGCCCTTGACTCAGATGTTTTAATAGGATACATACCTATTATCCGGCCCAGGGACCCTGGTGTATTTATTCCTATAAGTATTTACTTTTAATAAACCTTCTGATGATCTCATTAGCTTTCAAGCTCCTCTTTCTTGGAAATCTCTCATGGATATTGATCCCTGGAGGGTATTTACATTTGGGTATCAAACAGAATGCAAACATCTACTACACCCAGGAAAATCTTTTTGATTTTTCGTTTCTGAAATAGGAGTGAAAATTAAAAAACTCCAAGCAGATTTGTTAGTAATAGATGGCAAGGGAGGATGGGGGAAAAAGAAGCAGTAGATTTTTAAACTTTGGTTTACAAAATATTTTTCAAGGGAATAGGAATAGAAAGTAAGTTTAATGAGCTCTGCTGAATGAAGTTTTGCTCTTTTCCTTCATCTGGGAATCTCATAACATGTTGTACGTGTGTTCTTAATAATTGTATCTGCAATGCAGCCAAAAGAAATTATAAATGCAATTCTACACCCCTATTCCCCACTGTTGTTTTTGGACTACAGAGCAGGCAAGCAAGGATTGTTGGAATATTTGTCATTCTCATGAGTTTGACAACCCGAGACTTAGTTAGAAAGTTTCCCAGCTTGGGCAGGGAAAGTAAACATGGATCAATTGAAGAATTGCCCTTTGTAGATGTATCAGCTGACCCTGTTGTTAGGTAGAGTGAGGCAGTGTCCTCAGAAAATCCTTGGAGGTAGCAGCAAGATATATGGCGAGAAAAACTTGTGTGCCTTTGTCTGGTTGTCTTGGGTCCTCCAAACCAGTCTAACTGGAAAATACAATTTTATCATCAGCCTCATAAAGCAAGATTTAAATCCCTTCACCGGCAGATGTTTGCATTTCGAAGGAAAGACGGTGACATTTTGTTCTTTGCAAAACATCTAGGTCATTCTAGGAGCACAGCAAGATAGTGAGTGCAGATTTCCTAGGAAGAAGGTAAAGATAATGGAGTTCCTGCAGATTTTACTGTGCTAGTCACTGCCAAATGACAATCGATGCTCATCTCCATTTCAAGGCCACTGAGCCAGCGCTGTCGGAAGATGTTTCCCAAGTCATGATGTCACGGAGCCCTGTTACCTTCCCACCAAAGTGGTACCTATTTATCTACTTGCATTTGCATGCTTTCGAACTGCTAGGTTGGCAGGAGCTGGAGCAAGAACGGGAACTCACTCTGTCGTATGGCGCTCGGGTCTCGAACCTGCCAACTTTCCAGCCAACAAGCCCAGCGTCTTAACCGCTGAGCCACCGCGCTGCCCCATAGAAAGAAGGCCCCAGCTTTCTCAACTGGAGCACCCTTGCTTAAAAAAAAAAAAAGGACCGGGCATCAGTTGGTTGGCCAGACCTTTGTCTACAACATGGGAAAACTGTGATAGATCATGTCAGTTTGAACGTGAAGTGTGGAGCGTTGGGTCCTTCAAGAGGGCAGCGCCTTTTTCCCCAGCAGTCTGATGGGAAGGTTTCCTTCCTGCAGGACTCACAAGGGCTTGTGATAGACGTGTTCATAGGGGGGATTTCTCTGTTGGAAATGGCGGCCCTGAAACGAGGCTGTACGGGCTTCATCTCCTGGGCAAGTTGGAGTCCATTCGCTTGGAAGAGGAGGCAGGCAGCCAAGGTCAATTTGAATAGATCTTTCCCGCTGGCCAGTCTCACCTGCTTTGCTCTTCAGCTTCTCTGCCGGACACTGAGTTGGGAAATCATACTGCAGCGAAGATTTGTGGGGCTCCGGTGGAGCAAGGCAACCCCCCAGACTTTCGGAGAAAGGGAGCATTTGGACACCGAGGTTCGTCCTGCAAGGGCCCCTCCCCAATTCTGCAGGCTGCTCCACGAATGGGGTGGCGTACTCCGGTTCCAGGGGCAAGGGCTCAGTGTACTCATGCTGCTTGCCTGGAACATCGTAAGGATTCACCACCAGGGGGAGCGTGTAACCTTCGTCCATGGCTGGTTTGAAGGTGGATGGGGCCACCTGGCACCCAGGGCTGACTTGGACCAGGTCTGGCTCAGCATATTCTGCGAAGAAGAAGAAGGAGAAGGAGAAGGAGAGGGAAGGAGGAGACATTCCTGTAGGATGATGGAGACATGATTCTGGAACCCCCTCAATGTTCTCTGAGTGACAGTTCCGGCTTGACTGACATATGGATTCTTCCGCTTTGATCAGATGCACAAAGGCTGCTTGCTGGATGTAAGGGGGCGGGGTGTCTCCAACCTTGGCAACTTTAAGACTTGTGGACTTCGACTCCCAGAATTCCCCAGCCAGCATGGCTTTAAATCACCCAACTTTGGAGACCCTTGTGCAGGGTTCTCCAACCTTGGCAACTTTAAGCCTGGTGGATTTCAATTCCCAGAATTCCCCAGCTAGCACTGGTTGGGGAATTCTGGGAGTTGATATCCGCCAAGCTTAAAGTTGCCAAGGTTGGAGACTGTGCTTTAAAGCAAAGAAGCATACCCATTCCTTAGACCAAAACGGACTGGATCAAAAGTTGAATGTCATTTCAATATCAGCCACAAAGGCAGAAGACAACAAGCCCCACCTAACCCTAACACCCCACCACCAAGCATGGTAGAAAAAAAATGCACTTATTCTGCACTACTGGTATTTCTTGGCTTACGGCCACAATAAAGCCCAACATTTCCGTTCTTAAGGAAGGCAGTTGGTAAGTGAGCTGCCTGGGAAATTCTGGTGAGGGAAGCACCGCCCCCCCCCCGGGAAGAATGAAATATTTTGGGAAATGTTAAAAAAGGCAGAATATTATATTTCCCTAAAGGAGAAATAGAGAAACGTGCTCTTAAAGACAGAAAGCAGCCCCCAGGCTTTCTTAATAGCCCACAGCAGATGCCAGCACTTAAGGAGATAAAGAGCTTATTGAAAGATGGAGCCAGCTATCTAGAGGGCTCCATTCATAAGCAAAACAAATACTGCAGGCAGAAATCCATTCAAGACAGGATATTTTGAAACTCCTTGCAGCAAAGATTGACAGCTAACAAAGGCGGAATGATAGGATTTAGAAAGCAGCCCCTCACCCAAGATCCAACACAGGATGAAAGCCATTAGCTACAATAGGAATGGCCCAACACCCTTTCAGAACACAAGCCCCTTCATTGCACCATCCCAGAGCAGTCCAAACTTCAAAGTCACAGAAATCTACAAAGATCCATCCAGTCCTTCAACCATTTGCTCAGCTGACCCAGAACTGTCTTTGTGGTTCTGTTCAATAAATCATCTTTCCAATCAGTCTCCATGTTGTTTCCAGCGTCTTTCTCCCAGCTTGGACCTGAACCAGACGGGTTTTCCTTCCAACACTGGGAGCTGAAGTCCACAAGTTGGACATCCCTGGCATAGGTCCTCCTGAAGATGTATGGGATTTCACTATGATTCTACTACACCTTCCAATATTAAGGGCAGGAGAAGAGGATACATGATCTCTTAGGTGGCACTAGGGGAAGGCAACTTACCTGGTGACTGAGCTCCAAGAAGATCTACCGGCGTTCCTGGCCCAGGAAAGGAGGCAACTTCAGAGGCAGATAATTGCAAGTTTCCCCTGGAACATACCTGGCTGGCTTCTGCTATCAAGTAACCTAAAATGGAATTGCAGGGTCACGCAGGGAAACAGCAGAAGCTAGAATGGGCACATTGCCATTGAAGTGGGGTTTTTTTAAATTACATTTGGAGAAAAAGCAGACTGGTTAGACAGAGAATTTTTTCTGTAAGACTTGCACTGGTCTTCGACCACCATGAACCTCATCTGGCATTTATAAATTCACCTTCCATATACGGATCTCCGTGTATCCAAAGCAGGGTTGTGTATGTTACACAGAGAGAGGAAGGTGGGGGCAGCCTTACAAAGCCTCAGTATTTTCAGAAATATCAAAGAAGGGAAGGAAAAGTAAACTTGTCTTAAATCTGACCTAGCTTCTCCTGCCACTTTTTGCAGCATGTGGCTAAAGCTTTGAGTTGGCTGGGTGTTGTGCCCCAAAGAGGCATACATGGGAGAGGGAGATAGCAATAGCACTTAGACTTATATACCGCTTCACAGTGTTTTGCAGCCCTCTCTAAATGATTTACAGAGTCAGCCTCTTGCCCCCAACAATTTGGCTCCTCATTTTACCTATCTCGGAAGGATGGAAGGCTGAGTCAACCTTGAGCCCGGTGAGATTTGCACTGCCAAATTGCAGGCAGCCGGCAGTCAGCAGAAGTAGCCTGCAGTACTGCACTCTAACCACTGCGCCAGCGCGGCCCAGATACCTGGGTGGTGGGAGTTGCAGCTGCCCCAAATTTTGATCATATGACCACAGCGGGATATGCAACAGATACAATTTACGGTTATAAGTCCATTCATTCATAATTTTGAATGGTCACTAAACGAATGGTTGTATATCAAGAATGCCTGTACCCTACAAGAACTCATAGCTGGCACTTTGAATATATCTGCTATGAACTGCAGTATGCAGATGAATAAATTTCAGTGTAAGGAGGGAGAAAAGAGGGAGAGTCAGAAACTGACTTCAAAGGAAGGAAATGCAATTAGAGCAGAGTTTACCAGAACACGGCCAATTTTCTATCCCTAAATCTTTGCCTCTTTGTCTGGAGTTTGGGGGAGATTTTTATTTTTTAAACCTAATAGGGTTAAAACAGGCAAGCAGCTCTAGAAAGCTAGTAATATAAATCTATGGATTTATAGACAATAAAAAAACATTAAAAAATAAAGGAAGTTATTTTTATACATTAACCATATTATATATTTTATATGCAGCCCAAGGCAGTTTGTTTGTTTATTTAGATAATAAGATTTATTTATTTATTTAGATAAGTCCAGAGTTTTTCTTTACTCAAAGCAACCCAAGGCAAACCAAAAGGATGGACAAACCTGGGTTTAAAAACAATTTAATTCTGCAGCCAGAAAAAAGTTTGAAAACCTTTGAATTACATCCAAACTGGATGGAAATGATACAGCAAAACAAATGTTACGAACTCCCTTAGTTGTCCCCCTAATTTGCAACTCCACCTTTTTAGTGCTTTGAGTATCAGTCCCCGTAGGGCAAATTAAAGGCCTTAGAGAAAAAATATTCTGAGTGTTTATCCACTTGCAGGATGCAAGTGACTCCTCCCCAATACAGCTGTTGCAAAAAAGCAAAATAAAATCAAGAGAGGCTGCAAAAAGAAAGAAAAATAAATGGGAAAGTTGGCACGGGCTAGAAGGAAGTTGTCCTTTTATTGAGGACATGGTGTGCTGCACTTTCGCATGCCGTCCCAAAGTGGCATGAGGATGCAAGAAGAAAACAAAGCCCTCTTCTCTGTAAATCAATAAAGCAGCTTAAAACACACAATGATCAGCATCCAATAAATCCTGAGACATTCATAAAAAGCCATGACTTCCGGTGCTGAAACGCAAAGGGCAATTTTGACCATCTGTGTTCGGAAAAGGCAAAAGACCAGTGGTGGGCTACAACTGGTTAACAACTGGTTCAGTGAGCGTGCACCTAATGTGTGGGTTGCGCATGTGCGCAGCATTCAAAAGCGCAAACCAGCTGAGCTAAAAAACAGGGAAATATAGGACAGGAAAGAGCAGGGGCTGGTGAGCGGGGCCAACTGTTCACTGGAACTACCAGTTTGCTAGAACTGCAAAAGACCCAACCCGATGTGCAAAAAGCCCTAGATAAGCAAATCAGGGGGTCTGCTTCAGTTTGGTTTTCTAGGTAGGATCTGCTCATTAACCTCAAACAAGGTTAACTTCAGACGAACAATGAAGTAAGCAATACCCCAATCAAACTGCCAAAGAGCCATCAGTAAACAGCCCAGCCAAAGAATGTCTAAGGCCAACCCCACCCACACAGACAGGCAAGACACCAGAATGTAAACTGACAGCAAACAGAACTCCTTACTCGCACTGATGATGTTACCTACTTAGGGTCATGAAACGTCTGCAAGAAAACAAGCAAGCTCAGAGAGCACCAAGGACCCCTCATTTCAACCCTGAGCTACAAATACTCTCCTTTATTAAGACATTAAATTCACAAATCAACTTGAAACAAGAAACGAAAAATGATATACAATCAATATATGAGACTGATTGCATAGTCCATTCAAAGACTTTGATTCTGGATGGAACCATCCCATTCTCTGTCCTAATCCCTAGGATAAAAAGGTCTTCAAAGCCTTCTGGAAGGCCAGTGAGGTTGGGGCCCTCTGAATCTTGGGAGGAATGCTATTCCACAAAGCAAACATATGACAAAATATGTCTAGCCAGGTTTTTTTTTTTTTTTGTAAAAACAACTTGAAATATGCCAGTTATATTTCAGAAGAAAGTATAGAAAAAGAAAATATAGAGATAAAAAGTAAAAAAAAATAGTATAAATATATGTACACAAAACAATGTTAGACCTTATTTAGACATTTTAAAGTAACTATGCTTGTCCAAATTCTTAGTATTGCACAAGAGACCTGTTTCTTTCTTAAATAACCACATGAATTGAGTCCAGTTATAGATAACTGAGATGTCATTTAAACTGGAAGCTCCACAAAGGTATTGAAATTTAGCTTTTCAGATCAGTGAAAGTAAACTGATTTCTGTGTTCATGTATTGACTGAAGCATTGTTCAGGTTTATTGCAAACTCATATTTATCTTTGTTTCCTTAATAGGTTTTAAATTACAGTAATTATGGATATTCGGGGTGCTGTTGATGCTGCTGTCCCCACCAATATCATTGCTGCTAAAGCAGCTGAAGTTCGGGCTAATAAAGTAAATTGGCAGTTGTATCTACAGTAAGTTTAGAATTGGGTATAAATGGTTATAAGTGGCATACTTTTTCTAAAATAGAATACGTAGAATATATGTAGATGTATTGAAAACTAGAGCACTTGTTTAAGATCTGGAAAAATCTTGAGTCAGTGGAAATTGGGAAAAATGATTTGTCAGTTATTAGTAATAAGATATTTCAATGTAGTAGTACATATTATTGTGAACCACACTTCTACTAACATGTTAAGTAAATTGGCAGTTGTAGCTAAAACCAGGTTTTCAGAATAGCAGATTGTTTATCTACTTCATTTTAATCAATTATATATTCAAAAAGACATATAGTCTAGGTACAAATTTTTTTTCAACAACTAGCTATATCCTTTTCAAAGCTTCTCATCCCACTACTTTTCTTATGTTAATAGATTATTGCTTCGTAGCAAGACAAGTTTCTGATGTTCCCTTCATTTTTCTTCTTGAAGATACTTGAAAGTTAAAGAAATGCTTATTAGGATAAATAGATGGACAAGATTTTTCATACTCTTCCATATCTTGCCCCTTCCCCTCATGCCCAAGACATTGATTGTGTTAATCTGTTTATTTCATTGTACCAAAATATTGGCCTGGCTATATCCTTCCTGCCTATGACTAATACTATTCCTTCTTGTTTTTTGTGTCCTAAGTAAGAAGTTATATAATCTTTTGATAAAAAAAATCATTTCAATTTGTTTTTGCCTAGTTATCAATGCCTAGTTAGTTCATTTTGTCTTTTAATATATTTTGCCCTTAATAATTGATTGTTTATGTACCACGAAGTTGATGTTGAAGTTTAGTAATCACACGGATTTTCTCCATGATAATCTGTCCCTAGCTTGATCTTTATTAACAATATATGTTCTACTCTTCTTAAACTGGATTTTCCAAATGCGTTAGGAATAATAAATCTATTACTTTTTAGTCAATATGTTTGTTGATGGAAAATGTCATAAGAAAAATGTTATAAAAGATAATGGAAATGTAGAACAAGTACTTGGAATTGTTCGTTGTGGTAGCATAAACTATGCTATGAAAAATAGATGTGAAATATAAAACTTAAACCTTCAAGTAATACAGAGAAGCCAATTTGACTTGAAACATTAACTTGATTTATAGTATACATATTGTAACAAATTTGGCTAGGCAGGGGCATAATGTATATTCAGAAGACAGCCAGAAAATGGCTTACATAAAGGACACATGCATATTTTTAAACAGGAAAAAAGCGCTCATACTTTCCAAGGAGCTTTTAAATAATTCTTGAAACTAAGTCTGTAAGATGAGTGGTAAATACTTTTTAATATGAGATATAAAGCTTTCCTTTATGAGGTGATGTTTTGTCGCCAAGATTGCCCACCCAATTCATCATTTGATATTTATGTTTGGAAATATAAGTGATTTTAGAAACAATTGCAGGAATTCTAGGGCAGAAATAAATGAAGGCTACAAATCAGAAGTGCTAAAAAAATACTCTTTTTTTCTTTTGTAGAGGGCTAATGATTTCAGGAGAAGACTGTGAATTCATTCAAAGATTTGAACAAAAACGGACTCCAGAAGAAAAGCAAGAATTAATACAAACAGAAGGCAATCAAGTAATATAGTTTCTGTGGGGCAAATAATTATTCAGTGTTCTGAATTGTTTTGGTTTTATCTTTTTTTTATTTGTTGTTGTGATTTTTTTGGTTTGGAAAGGTTTGTAGATTGGTTCTTGTATGCTGTAGTCACAGTTTTTCCAAACTACTTACATTATTAATAGTGACAAAGCAAAGTTATTTTGACAATTTAAAAATAGTGTGTGCCCCTGACAAATATTCTCCAGGGAATAGTAGTTATCCCTATTATATTGCAGTACATTGTATTATATTGTTGTTGTTGTTGTTAGTCGCGAAGTCGTGTCCGACCCATCACAACCCCATGGAGAACGTTCCTCCAGACCTTCCTGTCCTCTATACCATCCCCTGGAGTCCATTTAAGCTCACACCGACTGCTTCAGTGACTCCATCCAGCCACCCCATTCTCTGCCGTCCCCTTCTTCTTTTGCCTTCAATTGTTCCCAGCATTAGGTTCTTCTTCAGTGAGTCTCCAGTGTATTATATTACAACTTTTCAAATTAGGAATAAATCCTATTGACTTCTGTGGTGTTTCACCACAATAAAGTTATTCAGCAGTACAATATGTTTACCTGAGTACTCTTTTACAAATTATTTGCCATTATTAATAATCAATACTGAAACAGTGTTCACATTTTGTTATTTGATATGGCTTTCTAGAAGATAAATTACATATCTGTGTATGTCACTGATTCATATTTTGACAGTAACTGATAGCGGATGCACAAACTATTTACATCAGAATTACTGAATTTCCATGAAACATTTGATTATCATGGAAAAACAATCTGTTGTTCTCTGTTACAATCTGCTGCTTTGTTGTTCAGACAATAGAATATTTTACATTCCCATAACATTGGCCATGCTAGTGGTCATTAAAAATAAAATTGTATAGAATAATCTGGTTGCCTGTACCTAGGATAGGTGATGCTTAATTTGTGACATGCAGGCATACGCATGTGAATGTACCCTTTTAGAACTTTCCACTACAATTATGCCAGCAAGCTCCATAATAAGACAGTTAACAAAAGTCTGATAGTTGTACTATAGACTGCACAGTAAATCTGAGCTATATGCTGCTTTTGTACTTTTTAATAGCCATGCTAGTGTAAATAGATGGTTATTTTATTTGTTATATCATAGAATCATCAAAGGAGTGGAAGAATCCTTGGAGGTCTTCTGGTCCAACCCCCAGTCCAACAACACCATAGTCCAACAATATGTGCTGGTGTGTTATTAGCAGCACTGTTTTGAGTTTGAAACTTTTCACTATGGCTATACTTTTTTTTACAAGATCAGAATAACTTTTTAGAATCTGAAATGTAACATTTTGTGCATCCCTTATGTACAGAATTATTTCTTGCAAAGGAATCTAGAGAGATATTTTCTCTTCCCCCCTACTTTAGGGAAACATTTATGAATATTCTAAGAAAGCTTGTGGAGGGTAGCATAGCTGAGAGAGTGTCAGAAAGATTTCTTTGCATGGGTGTCTATATATTCATAGTTCTATTTATTTAAGTTATTGTATTATATTCTCCACCAGCCTGTAAAATCCATTAAATATATTATTAGAAGAAATGCCCATGTTAATATAATTGTGTGTGTAAATGCAATCTTGTTTCTATTAATGTTCAGCTGTTATAGTTCTGATCTTTTGGAACAGAACTAGGAGAAAGAGGCAAGCTTCCAGAGCACTTGGTTACAAATAGTTTTGTTTAGTTTTTCCTGAGTTACTTTTGAAAATCAAGTTGGCGTTTCAGCTTATTTCCATTTGGTTAATGTGATTTAACATACATGATTTACTTTAGGGGCAGGTCTTTGCTATTCCTCATATAAATAACACCAAATATTAGTCTCTATGAAACTGAATTAGAAGTAACAGAATATATGCAGCATTTATTTTTCTATACTGAAGAGAAGAATGAAGCTATTCCTGCTCCATATGAAGTCCAATTGCCTTAGTGATAACTGAATGAATGGAATTTGTGCAATAATAATATGCTTGATGAAAGCATTCTAGTAGATCAATACATGTGAATATTCTGATCAAACAATGTAAGATTATTTTTATGTTTACTGTATAGTCTATGCTTGTAGAATTGCACAGCAAAATGAGAATGAAAACAATATCTAAAATTTTATTTTTTTCCTAGTGTGCTAAAACATTCATAAGTCTGATGACTCATATCTCCAAGGAACAGACAGTTCAGTACATTTTAACTATGGTTGATGATATGCTGCAGGTACGTTCATTAACCATTTTCATGATTAACTAATTGATATGCAGGTTTCTTATTGCAGTATAGCTGACTTTTTACCTGATACCCATTTTCCCAGTAATGCTGGACAGATTACACATCCTGTGAGTAGGATCTCTTAGAAAATACTTCAGCCATTTTTTACAGTGTGACATGATTACATTTATATCTTGAAATTTCTGAAAGCAAATAATGCATTAGTTGATCTACTTGTAAAATGCACCAAATAAAGTTGAATCTAATTGTTAAGCTGTTTCTCAATAAGCAGGACTTTCACCATTCTATACAATAAAGACAGGTTGGGCTTCAAAAAATTTAGCAACCAGTTCTCTGCCTGATTGTTGGGTGGGTGGAGCTATGGTGGGCGTGGCCTAGGTGGCCACCTGCAGCACGGGGGGGGGGATTTTTGCCCTCCCCAGGCTCCAGAAGCTTTCCTTGAGCCTCCAGGAGGGCGAAAACGGCCTCCCCAGCTTCTGGAGGCCAGAAATGGGTCCGTTTCCAGCCTTCCAGAAGGCCTGTTTTCCCTCTCCCTGGGTTCCGGAGGCTCTCTGGAGGCTGGAAATGGGCCCAT
>JANHJO010000037.1:11169-25606 GCA_032468235.1 Pseudoxyrhopus heterurus
CTCTCTCTAAGCGGTTTACAGAATCAGCATATTGCCCCCAACAATCTGGGTTCTCATTTTACTGACCTCAGAAGGATAGAAGGCTGAGTCTACCCTGGAGCCTGGTGGGATTCGATGAGCCAAACTGCTGATCGGCAAGTCTGCAGAGTAGTCTGCAGTACTGCGTTCTAACCACTGCGCCACTGCAGCTCAAAATCAAGGGCGAGCCACAGGCTATGTGCTGCTTCCTTTTTTAATGCCCCAGAGCAGCAAATTGCCAGACAATACAAACACTCACAAAAGCAGCATTGATCTTTTGTTTTGTTTTGTTTTTAAATAAGTAAAGTATGCATGTTAAGTCTCTGATATGCATAACCAATTGTTTTACTGAAATGTTTTCTTTTAATCTGCAAAATGGTTGCTCACCCCTGCTTGAAGGAATGATTCTTAGTTTCCAGCTGATTCTCTGCAAGATTTTGAACTATTTAATGGTCTGGAAAACTAAGATGTAAAGACACCTGTGAAGGAATAGCAAAACTTTAGTTCAGAGATTAGAATAAATAGGAATTATTGCACTGGCTCAAACCAATCTGTATATGCTAGAAGCTAACATATCTCTGAGAATAGATAATATCTTCTTATCTTGTAAAATGGTGTGGGAAAGCATGTGGAAGATTACCTTCTCTTCTGATCATCTGCTTTCTATCTGAATCTCCTTCAGCCATTTATTTCCATGTTTATTTAGTGATAAGTGACTGTAATTTTATAGTTTTTACAGGAAGCTGTTGTTTGCCATCCTGTTTGTGTAGATCCCATTAATCAATATGGTACACAGGATAACCAGAATAGTCTATAAGCTTGAAATTATCTTCATCTCTGCTTACACATACATAGATGTGCACGGTAATATATACATAGATAATATTGGCACAGGTAAGGACAGGTGGGTATCTCCATAATGGATAACTAAAAGTCCTATTTTAACTTTTTTTTAAAAAAGTTCAAGCAAATTTCTCAGAATCTTTGTTACTGTTTTACATACAGCTGCTGCAACACAGATACTTCTTTGCAGTACAGTACAAGTCCTCATTTATTGAATTTTAGTTGTGGGGAAATGGTTGTATGTATGTGTGTGTGAGAGAGAGGGGGAGAGAGTAAAAGAAAGAGAAGAGAGGGAGAGGAGAGAGAGAGTGAAAGAGAGGAGAGGAGGAGGAGAGGAGGAAGAGGAGAGAGAGAGAGAGAGAGAGAGAGAGAGAGAGAGAGAGAGAGAGAGAGAGAGAGAGAGAGAGAGAGAGATGATGGTTGCTGCTGTCTAATTTACAACCATTCATTTAACAATGGTTTGGAGATATGATGGTCCTGGGGGGAAAAAGGCACTTATGACTTCACCTCAAAGTTTTGGGTGTCACACTACTCCTGCAGTCACATGAGCACAATTGGGCTCTTGGTAACCAGCTTTGCATTTACAACTGGTTGTGGTATGCTGCGATTACATTATCAAGATTTGCGACCTTCCCAGCTGGATTCTGACAAACAAAATCAGTGGCGGAAGCCAAATTTACTTAACAACCATGTGATTCACTTAACAGCCACATTATTTGCTTAACGATAGTGGTGATTTGCTTAAAATTGCTTTGTCCAACTGTGATCAAAGTGGTCATAAAATTGGGTGTGGTCATGTGATGACTTGCTTAATGACCACATCACTTAGTGAATGAAATGCCAGTTGCAGCTGTAGTTGTAAATGGAGGCTGAGAGAGGAAAGCAAATTCCAGTAAATTCTCTTTGACATTATCATGTGCTTGACTCTTTTTTCCTCCACGTTTTCCCCCCTTGCAGGGCAGAGAGATTGTTTAAACAAGGTGTCTCTTCATGTGATGCTTTTCTCCACAGTATAGCTCTGTGATCTTAATTAGTTGAATAGAACTGCTACCTGAAACTGACCGGACTTTAATCAGTTTCACACTTTGTTGTCCTAAATATATCCGTTAGTCAGAATTTTTTTATTACCATTTATTATCGATGTATTTATGAATGGTCAATGGCTGAGACAGTTGTTAAACAAGGACTGCCTGCAAATGTAAGTAATGAAGTGGTTTGGACAGACTTGTTTTTTAAGGTTTGGGGGGGAAAAGGGAAGTGTCTTGGACATTTAAAGTAATAACAATTTCAACCTTAGTTTTCAGAGCGCAATGTGGTTGTTTTGATGGAAGAATGCAGAGCTGAATTTTAAAGTTCAAGAGCTATAACTCAATACGGTTTACTCAATCTAGGTTGTGCTGGCCAGTTTCTGCTTAGGAGCATTTATCCTGATTTGCAAAAGATTTGTAGGCAGTGTTAGCCTAAGACAACTTGCAATCTGATAACTTCTTACAATCCACTTTAGCAAAGGGCCAGGATTTTAAGGAATACTGTTTATCAGACAAAGTGCCAGTTTTTGCCTTTATCTTTTGCCTACCCCATGAACAGCACCAGAAGAAATCACTTCCTCTCTGATACATGACAAAGCTGACCTAGTCATGTGGAAGCCTTTATGTCCATGTTTATTCCCAATTTCACCTTTCCAGATTCCAAAGGTACTTTTCTCCTCTCTGGTGCTTCCACCAATTTAAGAACAAAAAATATTTCCCCCAATTTATATGCAAAAGACTGGCCAATAGGCACAAAGATATAGTGTTTAAAAAAAAAACTTGATAATGTTTGTATTGGTTTGGAGTTCTCAGGAAAGAGATTCTGAGAGTAAATCTGTAAATAATTAATTCCGATTCACAGCAACGGTGAAGAATGCAAAATCCAAGCTATGGATTACTAGAGAAGGAATTGAAAGTACCCTGGCAAATATGTGTAGTAGAGCTAAACTCCTGTAACAAATTTTAGCCATCTCATTTCAGAAATGGACAGCCTAATGCCAGAGAGGATATGAAGAAGAAAAAAGTGAGATTGGTAAAGATGCTGGTATAGATTCATGTCAAGGAGCCGTTCTCGTGGAGAAAGTGAAGAATAAGAATAACAGAGTTGAAAGGGACCTTGGAGGTCATTTAGTCCAACCCCTTGCTTAAGCAGGAGGCCCTAATCTCTTCTTAAAAACTTACAGTGCTGGAGCAGCCACAACTTCTGGCGGAAAGTTGTTCCACCTGCTTAATTGTTCTCACTGCTTCCTAATACCACTGTTGGGAAATTTCTATTCAATTCCAGGTTGCTTCTCTCCATGATTGGTTTCCATCCATTGTTTCTTCTCCTGCTCTGTAGTGCTTTGGAAAATAGGTTGACCTCCCCTCTTCTTTGTGGCAGCCCTTCAAATATTAGGAATACAGTTTGTTCTATTTTTCTTAACTTTAAAATATGGGTTCACAAATGGAAATGTAATAGGGAGTATGTTTAGAATGGAATCAAAGAAACATTATTTTTCTTCAGTGACACCCTGATACTTTAGGACAGGGGTTTCAAACTCATGGCCTGCAGGCTGGATGCGTCACGTGCTGGCCCCGCCGGGTTTAGCAAAGGGGGGAAAAGTCCTGATACGTCATGTGATGCATCTGTGGCAATGTGAGTTTGACACCCCTGCTTTAGGAAATTCATTATCTCAAGAAATGTTGTTGAACAAGCATCACTTATATCAGGGGTCCCCAAACTTGACATCTTTAAGACTTGTGGACTTCAACTCCCTGAATTCCTCAGCCAGCTATACTGACTGGAGCATTCTGGGAGTTGAAGTCCACAAATCTTAAAGTTGCCAAGTTTGGAGACCTCTGACTTACATACTAATGAACCAATAAACCCCACAGACTATGTAATATGGTGGCAGGTTCCTTGAAATTGCTTCTGAGCTAGGTAACAAGGACAGTGTTTTAATGGCATGTCATGATAGCAAACAGTTTGGGTGTGAAGAAGGACAGAGTTGCCTCTACTATAGGATGTCATTTATTCCGACAGATTGATTTCTTTGATCATTTTGGTCCTATACACTCTTAGTCATGTAAAACTAAGTTTACACTGGACCAGGGAAATGGGATCTGTGTGGGATGGCTTAGGAAGACTGTGTGTAATGCCTCAGCAACACTCCTAAATAACAAACAAAATAAAACATAATATAAAATAGAATAAAATAATAAAATAAAATAAGAAATTGGTTGCCTGGTACCTTCTCCATCCAAAGAAGATAAATTTTAGTCTCTTCCCACCCCCTTCCTTCCTTTATATTTCCAGTCAAATATTTTCCAAACTTCTTGTCCTCCTTATCAAATTCCTCGTTTAAATAACAAGTTCAAACAAACTCATGCATAAATGGAACAATGTTTGAACTCAATACTGGATTTATTTCGTCCAGGCCAATGGACTGGAAATGAGTAATTATTGAAAGAACAAACCAAAATTTTATTTTTTAGCCAATATAAACTTTGTATTAACATGCTCCGATATGAAATGAACAAATGGGTAAAAACAAAAACAAGATTCTATTTGGCTGAATGAAGCGTAAATGATTTAGAAATATACTACATTAGGAATTACGGGGAAAATATATTGTACAAAAGATGTGAATGAACACTATGACTTTTTCTCCCAATGTCATATAAAATTAATAACAAATTAATTTTGTTATTCCTCAGAGTCTCCGGTGCACCATTAGATAACAACCAAAAATGTTACTTACTTTAGTTCTTATACATTTTTTATTTTTAGGATATCCCCTCAGCAGCTTTAGAAGTAAAACTTAAAAACAAATCTAAGTATTGGCACCAGATCCACAAAAATTCCTTGACTATCATTACAAAGGACTGACATTTGAAGATATTACTTACCCTCTGCCTTCAGGATCTCCATCATGTTTCCTTTACTTCTCCTTTGTTTATATGCAAATGAAGCCAATTCATTTGTTGCTTTATAAATGCCTTGTTTGGCATTTTTTTCTTCTAGACTTAAGCAGAGCTATTGCATTCTATGGCTAGCGGGGTCCTAATCTTTTTCTGGTGAGTTAAATTATTCAGAGTTCTGCATTTTTAAAAACTAACTGTAACAGTTAATTCAGACAAAAAAAGGGCCCTGGACCTTCAGTAGGAAACAAGAGCAATTCAGTCAGTCAGTCAGCCGGTTTATTTATATAGCCATCCATCTCATATGTGACCCTGATGACTCACAAAATTGAAAACCAAAAGAAAATATAATAAAAATAAACTACGAATCCAGAATCCAACTTAAAAACCAGAGGATGATCCATAAAAATATAGTCAGTGGCATTTATAAGCCATGCATTACAATGAGTACAGCCATCTAGCAGACTTCATACCTTGACCAAGTCGCCAAACATGATGGCAGAATCACGTTGTCAAGGTTTTCCAGAAGCCTGGTAGAGTTGGGGCCAATCTAACTTCTGGGGGATGATAAGGGTTTAAAGGACAGGCAACACAACAGACAAGGTTCTTTTTCTGGGCCCTATCAAACAATCTGCTTTAATAGAAAGGACATATAAAAACTCTGTCCTGTCAACCTGATGGGACTGGTAGGTGTAACCTATCATAGCATATAATGATATGAGAGATAATGATGACAGATCCTATTCTGGTATAAAATATTAAACAGTTAATGATAGACAATGTTTTGGAGATGATATTAACAACCTCCAGAAAACATGTCAAAACAGAGTGTTAGTGATCAAAACAACTCTGAAATTAGTTATGGAGCAACCAAAGGCTGTTACGATTATGCTAGACATCTCTGTGATATAAGAAATGAAGCCCTCAATATCAGCGACTGTACTATCTTGGATTATTAGATATTAGACAATTGTGTCTGCCCAATAAAACCCAACAGAGATGACATGCTTCAGAAACCATGTCATCCTGTAGGACTCATGAAGTGTGTTTTCTCTGTCACCCCTGTAACAACATTCCTCCTGTGTACTGCTATGTAACTGAACGGTTACATAGTATATAATAATGGAATTAATTATGGAATTAATTATGGGTAGATAGAATTATTAAATGACAAGCAGAATAACTTAAAAACTCCTGAAGAAGTCAAAATTCTTCCCACCCCATCTCTCGGATTTCGTAAAGTTTCCCTGGGAAGTAGAGAACAGGAAATCCATTAAGGGCTAATTACGGCAATTAAGGAGCCTTTTGTTATGAGAAAGCTGGCATCCCAGGAAGAGATGATGAGAAAAAAAACCCATAGGAATCTATCTCTCAGTGTTTATTGCATGCTCTATATGTATGCTTTACTCCTAAAAGCAGTATTTTTTATTACTCTATATTGCCTATGTATGACAACAAATGCATCTTGTAGTACTGTTAGGAATGTAATCTCAAAAGCTATTATTTACTCTTTATTGCTAAATGTATGTGACAATTGGACCTTTTATTACCCTCTAGGAAGGAGAAGACAAGACACATGGTTTCCTTCCATCCCATGGGAAAAGATCTTTATCAGATAGGACTGTCTGTTAAAGTGTCAATGTCTATAAGTTATAGATGTTATATGGACTTCAAAAGCTTTCTTTGATCTTCTTGTTTAAGACTCCCAGGAGAACATGAATCCAGCACCTTTTTCTATTTCCAACTGGTCCTGCCCTGAGGAAATGGAGGTCCATTTTCCTTCTGGCCAAAAATAAAATGTCATTTTTTTAATATAAAATCTTGTACCTCGTGTCTTGGATATTAATTGGTATTTATCATATCCAAGGTAATAAGGTCGGAGTACCTTACATAACCTTGAACTTGCTATCCTTTGAGAGAACCTTAGAGACCTGGCTGTCTCCACACACAGAGGGCTAGGATGTTATGTTAAGCTATAATTAAGTTTGAATGGTTAATTACATGACCTTTTCTATTCTTGCTTTAATTTGCTTATATTGTTACTTTTAAGCCTTGTAAGCCATCTGTATATGAATGACAGTATAAATAAATAAAATAATTAGGCCCAGCACCACAGTCTCTTCACTTTCTCATCAGTTAAGCACTGAAGATCTCAGTGGAATCACATTTTCCTCTTTTTCACTCTTAAATGATAGTGAAATAGCTAGGTAGTATTTCTGGAGGGTTTCAGCCGTTTGGCACTAATTGAACCCGTTTGGTAGGGAGCAATAAGAAAAGAGGATGAGGTCTAAGATATAGGAAGAATCCATACATCTCTTCTTCCATCCTTTGGAAGTGTTACCTATTCAGATGGATGGAGCAATTGATTGACTCACATATATGCACACATTGCATTTCTAACATATTTTTCAATTATCAGTTTGTGGCATATTTAGTTAAACCATCAGGTTCTGAAACATATTGCAAGTCTTACTGTAGTAGCTCAAATATATATGAACATTAGTATTTAGAACTATATCAGCTCAACTTCTCCTAATATCTTGGCAGAAACAGATAAGGTTTTCAGATGAAAGAAGTATTGGAGTTATGATTATACTAAGCAAAGATCAGAAAAGCCACTAATACATTTATCTGGAAAAGATAAAGTTCTATAGAAAAGCAACAGCCATAATGACTGTTACACAATTGTATGTGGGTTTAATCTAATCACTTTATAGCTTTCTGATGTCTGTTATATGGTGGCTATCCCACCCTAGGATTGTTCATTTGAATCTTTGGGGTTTCACATTTAAAGTTGCAACCCAGTGGAGATGTTGGGGTATGTACAGTATACAGTATATTCTTGACTATTTTAAGTTCTTTCATGATGAAAGATACAACTTAGTGATATAAAAGAAAGCAAGTACAGTAGCATGGAAGTTCATAGAATAGTGTTGCAATACATTTGCTGAGTATATAGGAAAATATTGCATATTTGGATGAAATGGTGCAACATTTTGGGACTTTATTCAGCTATGGCTAAATGTAAAATTTTGATCTTTCATGAAATTTGGCAGCTATTGATTTTGTATACACATGGATTACAGCTTGGACATTACATTATCTCCCTGTTATGCTTCATATTTGTTTCAGATGGTTGCTCCAATATTCATTTGGTCAGATTCTCTCAGTTCTCACTAAATCATTTAATGCCTATCAGGAATTCTACATCTATTCTTGCCATTAGTGAGAATTTCCAGTCGTGGCATCTCTTCACACATACAATATTGTCATCTTGATAATGGCACTCATCAAAAATACGTTACTTACCATTTCCCAAACTTGACAGTTAAATTGCTTTCTATCTCCTGTGTTTATAATATACTTGGCTCTTATCCTACTCACAATACAGAGTTTCAGTATGAAATATCAGACAATAAACTGCATTAATTTAAGCACCAGTTTACAAGTTCTGTAGAAGGATACCACTGAAAACTCTGAAACTTTCCTGGTAAATGGAAAGTTAGCACAGACGCAATTTAAGAGCTGAAGTGTATTGCCCTGAATCTGGATTCTAGTGGCAGACACCTAACCAAAAGTAAGTTCAATGCTGCTTTGCCTAATCAAATAAAAGTGTTCTTATCTAATTCCAGGATGGAATAAAAATGATCCATGTTTTATGTTAAGAAAAGTAAAATTCCATAGGATCTTAGTAATTTGCTTGATTTTTATAGGATTTAAGTATTACTTTATGTATTATTTTATTCTTTTACATGTTATTTTATTTATGTAAGCATGAGAGACACTTTGGCCTAGTGGTTAAGACACCAGGCTAGAAAGTGGGAGGCCGTGAGTTCATGTCCTGCCTTTAGAACTGTCACTCTCTCAGCCCAACCCTCCTCACTGCGGGTAAGTGCAAATGTAGTGATTTTGATTGGGCACATACGCAAATACTGTGACCTCAAATTTTGTCATGCACAAATGTGGCAGCTGACATTTTACAGATGCACAGTATGGCTCTCAGTTCACAAGTGAGAATTTCAGTAATCTGTTAGTGTATGGTAAATGGGTTTATAAGGCTGATGAGCCCACCACCTATTCTTAAGTGAAAGTCCGATTATTTTTAAATCCTGCAAGACTGTGGCAGATGCATTTTCTTGGATGATGAGTATCTGGTTAGCTAACGCCTGCAATTTTTTTTAGAAACAGAGTAGGAAGGCTATGTATTCTATTCATTCAGTGCCAGCTACTATTTATGGCCTGCTCTCCTTGGCATCGTAACACTGGCCTCTGCCAATTAATGAATATCGAGTAGTATTAGTAAGCAACAGTCCTGATCAAAGAAAATTTTGCACTTATGAGGAGATCCTACCCAGAAGGAGCCATGCTTGCCAACTACTTCTGCCAGCACACATCTGTGGAGAAAAACAAGCAATCAGGGCCAAAATTGGGAACCACAAAGGAAAATCATCATCACTTGTTAGGGTCATTTCACATCTGGCATTCCAGACAAAAAGGAAAATGAAAAGCTTATGTTTTAAGGGGATTTTTAATTTGGAGAAGGCTACTTACACCATTAGTTCCGCACAACTTTCTAGGGACAATCAGTTGTGACTCACCAACGGTTCAGTCCACAAGGCTCTTTTGTGCTGTTGTGCAGAAAGCCCATTGTTGAAGTAAGACAAATATTCACTCGTTCTGCCCTGGAAGTGGAGGGCACAGCTAAAATATCCATTTGATTCCGCAAAACTTGCAGCTGCAAGACATTTTGACAGCTGTGGACTAATCTTACTTGACAGCTGAATTTCAAAGAGGTTGAAATCGAGTTGTTTAAAGGAAAGGGGGCATGGCTTATTGTCACCCCATTCTGCCAAAATTTGAAACAGATCCAGCAATCGCTCTGTTACAGCTTATGCACAAATATTTTTTTTAAATAAATCTCAAGACAGAATGAATTAAGTTGCCAACAAAGGAGAATATTTGTAGCTCGGGGTTGAAATGAGGGGTCTTTGGTGCTCTCTGAGCTTGAGTAGAGAACTCACTTGGTTAGAGAGCTAACCAAATTCAGTGCGCACCAAGGACCCCTGAATAAAGTTTGTTTGGCATCAAATCCTCAAATACCACAGAATTTTGTTTTCTTCAACCCTAAATCTTCAGTTCAAATGGAACTGAAGGGGCTAAACCACAGTTTTTCTTCAGTATACAAATAGGTGGTTTATTCTGCACCCTTCAGAAAAGTTTGGCAAGGGAACTGGTTGCTGAAATTTGATTGAAGACATCTTTCTTCCTTGATGTAAATATAACTAGTTAACGCTGTATCACCTGCAAATATTTCTTTTCCTTGTTGGTTTTTGGAAAGTAGAAGAACTGATGTCAGACTACTCTGAAACATTGACTATGTTTCCTTTGTTGGTTAAGGCTTTAGTTTCTTTCTCATAGAAACTGAGCACTTCAGTAGCTGTAATTGCTGACACATTCATCCAAAAGGGTGGCTGGCAAAATGCCAGATGGAAGTTTGGGAGAAGATTCTAATTTTTTTGTTCTTCTATATTCAAATGAACCCGCTGCTTATTACTTCATTATTTGAAAGTGGGATAGGGCATGTGTAATGTTAGGCAAATCTGAAAAGTTTCTTTTAATTTATTTGAGAATGGAGTTTGCAATTAGTTCTGTAGTCTAATTTGGCTGTAATGGAGGCATTTCTCAAAGAAGGCAACATCAAGACTGTTTCATCCACTAAGAGGTTCTTGAGTATTTTATCTATTAGCTAAAGAAGCAGCTGGCAAAAATCACCATCAGTTTAATGGTTAAGATAAATTCAGGTCCCAAACATTTGATATGTTTCTTCTGAGGGGAGCATGGCTAACACGCTCATTCCACTCTTCCAAAATCTAAAGGGGGGAGGGGTCAAAAAAATTAAGAAGATGGCCCATAACTGGGTCAAAATCCTCTCCCTTTATATATGAATGAAATATTGATGCCCATACAAAAAATGGATTTTGATTGCATGGTTGCAACTGTTTTTTTATTATTCTCTTTGCATCTGCAAGTGTTTCAGTGATTAACGCTTCATTGCCTACAGACAATTATTTTTGTTGTTGCTGCTTTAAGAAATCCAAAAGCAGATTGAAACAAATTGGTTTGCCATCAGATCACAAAGTGAAATGCAAAGATGCTTTCCTCAGTCTCAAATCTTCAGTTCAAATTGACTGAATGTTGGTTTTCACAGGGCTTATCAAAGGGGGCATTGGGAGAAATATATGGTCCCTCTTCCTTCCTCCATATGCAAATGAGCAGCAGAGATATCTGGGAAAATGCACACGTCTTGCCAGAAAAACATACTGGGAAGGTATTAGCGTAAACACTTTGGAAGAAAATTCATCCAGTAATCATTATTTGCTAAATAAGTATATTACTTTCTCTTGTTCTCTTGTCAAAAGTCTTGCAGGACCCGAAGGGTTCTCCAATGATGGTGGGGGGGTCACTATGGCTTGAAAATAATGTCTGGAAAAGTGGGGAAGAAGAACGTTAAAGGTGGACCTTATCGACAAGAACAATTCAGTGGGGGACCATGTCTTTAGGAAAAAAAGGGAGTGTGTAGTTATCTATAAAAGGTTAAGTATAGTGAGGGAATAAGGGTCAATCTGCAGTGGAAGTGAGAATTCATATGAAAGGTTGAGTAATATGGCTTCCTTCTTCTTAAGTTCACCAGGAGGTTTCTTAGTCTAGGCTTGTTTCTGTATGTTGAAACACTATTTTCTGGTTATTTTTTTGGCTGCCATGACCTTTTTATACCCCTGAAAAACAGGGTATCAGAGTTAATGTTAGATTATATTCTACCAGTTCAGTTGCTTCAGGAACAACAAGATTTAACTCTTACTTGGTCAAAGCTGTTTTAGACCTTTTCCAGAAAAAAAAGGCCATGAGGAGGCACAAGATTTCCTCTTTCTGAAGGCAAAGAAATTGAAAATACAACTGAATAATAATTAAAATAAAATCTGAATCTCAAAGAAAGCTAATTTTAAATGAAAGCTAGGCTGGTCTGGCTCAGGAATTACCAAATGCGGCTTTGGGAGAAGACTGTTCAGGGTCCCTTGGGGGGTATGCATAGAAGTAGTGTGCTCCACCTTCTGTAGAGAGGTCTGGGAAGACAACTTGGGCCTTGCCCTAGGCTGTGCTGTGTCCCATGGGAAAAATGGTCCCTGTTACCTGAAAGGAGGTTTGGAAAGGGTCAAGGTGGAGCTTTAGTCAAGTGCTAGATTTGCTTTCTTCTCTGTCAGTGAGCAGCCCATTTCATCTTGTCTGATGATGACTGAGAAGATACCTGGATCCTTTTGGTATGACAAAATGGCTGGGAAGCATCGTTTAATAGGGCTATGTGAGAAGAATGGTTACCTCATTCATTTTTGAATCTATCTTCTATAGAAATGGGTTGGAATGATACTATGGCTCTTCATAATTCCTCCCTGGACAAGAATCCTTTCCATTGGAAAATGCTTTTGTTCTGAATTCTTTTTTTTTTTTTTGAATGGCAGGATGTTGAAGGTTGGACCCTGGAGAGAACTAAAAGAACTAGATATTACAATTAAAGGAGAAGAATACTGAAATTTGACTGTCTAATGCAGAATAGAGCAAAATATTTTAACACTGGATATATTGAAAGATATTTCTGAATAATGGATCAATAGGTTAATTTTAAGAATGTCTGCCTCTACAGACAGACTGTGTTCAACAGATGTTAGGGAAGAAGAATAAGTTTTAGCAGACAAAAGCTTTTTGGCTCTGGCAAAACAAGAAAGTCCAGTTTCCTTTTGAAAGAAAGCACCTTTGGGACAACCATGTCTTGGATGACTGAGAATCTCCATAGACTTTTACCAGATAAGATTGAGACTGATCTAAAATTGGATTTAAGAATGAAAGGTTACAAGACTAATATAGGGGAAAAAAAGATGCTACACTGGACATACAAAAGAAACTAACTAATAATTAAATTTAATTAATAATAATTAAAAAGTATATATAAATAACAAAAAAAACGACCTGGAGAATTGTTTTATGTTGGATTTTAAAAAAGAGGCTTTTTTAGGGGAAAAGAAAAAATGGAAAGAAATGGAAAGGATGTTATTTGAAGGGACTAAAGATTAAGATTGTTAAGCATTTTCAGGCTAAGAAACCAGCCTAGCTCCTCAATGAGACTTTGGTTGGCCCTCCAGCTCCTTGTTTTATTGGCTTGGAAAGGGTACAATTCAAATGCCTCAGAGCAGCTCTCCGGATACCTCGCTGTGCTCAAACACACATCTGCATCTGTAGACAGGCGTGATAAAAGTTGAGACAAGAATGTGTCTCGCTTCCATAAATCTTTGATTAAAGCTGAACTTTTTATCCCCTAGTGCCATTCATTCTCTGGGACAATTTTCAATCTACCTGGATTAAGGCTGTTGAATCTAGATTTCTTAATCTGAACTTCTTTCCCTCTTTGATTCTTAGGATGGAACATGATCAGGCAAAACAAACCCTAAAGCAAAGGATAAAGGATACAGAATTGTTTAGGCAAATCTAGGGGAAGTCCCCAGCCTTCTTGTTATCAGCACACAACAGATATATTGTCATTGCTGCCAGCTACCCCACACAGCTAGAAACACAGACAAGCCAAATAAGCTTTCTGTCTTGTCTGATGCCATGTTATCCCTTCTCCACTATTGGATGACAAATATAAAAATATACTACTTCCCAGAAGGCTTTGGTTCTGTGATTCTTCAGAGGTGGAAACGACAGAACATGTTCTTCATCGTTGTTCCTTTTACAGAGACACTTGGACCAGACTGATCCTTCCTCCAATTGGCAGATATCCCTGTCACTCAGACTCCGCCTATACCCAGATAATGCTCACAGATGAATTGCCTTTTATTGCAGCACATAGGTTTTGCTCAGCATCATGGAAGACCATCAGACTCTGATGAGCAAAGTTCCTGCCAAATAGATGTATTTCATGCAAGCTTAGGTATTTTCTTTTTAATCAAATTTTTATCACATTTTCATCATATATTATCACATTTTAGTTAAGTTTTAGGCACTATCACCCTTTTGAAATTTTAGGTATCACATTTTATATAATTTTAGAAACTGCTTCATAACCTAGAATAGATTGCTCCTTTTGGAGCTCACTCATGGATTCTAGTCAGATTGTTTTATCAATAAATTTAACATTATCTTAAATTTTATTTTCTATTAAGGTAGATTTACTCAAAAAAGCACTCATGGACACATTGTTTGTACTGGTCTAAGAATGTAGAAAATTGGCTGAGTGAATGAATGAATGAACGACAAAGGGGTATGTATAGACATAGTCCCCCAACTTACAATTTAAGATCAAAAACTCTGATGGCTGCCACCTCTTGTCTGTGATCATGATTACATTTTGGGCACCTGGCAACCAGTTCGCTTTTACAGCCATTTGTGGTATACTGTGATCACATGATTGTGATTATTTTTTGGGTGGAAACCAGTGTTTACTTCCAGTGAAGACAACTGGTTTACTTAACAACTGCAACATTTATTTTATGTATTTATTTATCTATATATATATATAATTGTGTGTGTGTGTGTGTGTGTGTGTGTGTTCCAGCATAACTCTGGAATGGCTCAACCAATTTCAACCAAACTTGGTA
>JANHJO010000043.1:5140-19396 GCA_032468235.1 Pseudoxyrhopus heterurus
GCCAAGGAGCTCCAAGCCATGTGATCCACCAATAAACCATCTTTCCAAGCAGTCACCATGCTTCCAGTGTCTTTTTCTCATTGGAACAGAACCCAGAAGGATATTTCTTCCAACAGTTATGTCCTGAACAATGTACTACCGGTATGTGTACTGTTAGACTTGAATGTTTATAAATAACTGGGATCTCTGAATTTTTGAGAGACAGTATAAATCCTGGCTACTACAATCCCTGCTCAAGAATACTATGCTTTAGAAAAAGAACTGATAGAATATAATACCACATGAGAACTCTTAAATTTATCATTTTGACTTTCTGACTTAATAAGACTGGTTTAATCACAGCCTCCCAATATGGTCATAGAATACATAGAAAGAAAATAATGCTATTTTTTTTACAGTTAAGGAAGCATTTTATGTAAATTAGACATAATATTTTTCCCTTGTAATGAGGATTGCCTTTAACCTTGGTTGTCAGTTTCAATATTGAATTTATTGGTGGTACTTTAAATTGACACGTTTGTTTTTGCTATGGCTTTAGCCAACTGTAGTTTGGTTTCTCTGAGTGTTTTAGCATTATCTCATGCATTAGTGAGGTTTGTGTTCTTCTATCATCCCCTTTTCACTTCCCACTTTCTAAAAAAAAATTGTCTAAAATTTATTTTGTAATTTAAAGAATTCGGAGTGGGGAAGGGAAAGTTGCAGTTTTTATTTATTATATTGTTATTTGCCAACTTAGTTTACCATCAGGAATCTCAGCTGATTTCAGGTTTGAAGTTGCCATATAATTTGAATAACTGAAGTTCACACCACAGAGAAGTACTCACAAGAAGGCTCCTCACCAACCAGCTGCAATTGGACATTTTTTGTAACTAAAACAAAACAACATCAAAATACATCATGGGAGAGAAGCAGGCTATGATAATTGAGAATATCAAATAAGTATTACAGGTATATTACAGGACCTTCAACGTAGGACCACAATTGAGCCCAAAATTTCTGTTGTTAAGTGAGGCATTCGTTAAGTGAATTTTATGACCTTTTTTGCCACACTTGTTAAGTGAATTACTGTAGTTAAGTTAGTAGCATAGTTGTTAAGTGAATCTGGCTTCCCCATTGTTTTTGCTTGTCAAAAGGTTGCAAAAAAGGTGATCACATGACCTTGAGACATAGCAACGGTCATAAGTATGAACCAGTTGCCAAGCATCTGAATTTTGATCACATGATCATGGGGATGCTACAAAGGCCATAAGTATGAAAAATGGTCATAAGTCACTTTTTTCAGTGCCATTGTAACTTTGAACGGTCACTAAATGACCTGGTTGTAAGTCAACTACCTATATATACAGTATCTGCAATATACTTGCAAGTCAGTTAATAAATTGAAGTAAATCAATAAATTTATTGTCAGGATTTTCCCCCCAAATACTTTTAAAGGCACTTTTACTTCTGAAACTAAAAAATGCTGCCTTCTTTGTGGGTGGGCACACTAAAATTTTAACCAGCCTGATCATCATTAGCACCAGTCCTGTCTTATTAGTAAGCACTGCTGTAGGTACGCTTCTTGGGAACTCTTTCCAGGTTCATTAGACAGTAGGAATTCAAGCTGGATCCCAGTGGATTGATTTGATTAGATAAAAGAATAGGAGATTAAGGGAAGAGAAAGAAGTTGAATTGTGCTTTGCCTTAGCTGTGCTTTGCCTTAGATGGGTAAAGGTCTGCCTATACATTCCAGTATTTTTGTTTTCCTCTCCCTGTCATGTGATGTGATGAAAGAATGGAATAAGCTTTAGGGATAAGCTAGAAAAAAAGGAATGCTGTTTTCATTAGCTAAATGTTGTACTTCTAAGGCATATAAACCCCATACATCTGGAAGTATTTGGGGAAGGGGGTGGGGATACAAAATACAATGCTCTGCACTCCCCATTTTTTACATTAAAGCCCAGATTGAGGTGACAGCTGAAGAGGAAGACTTCCTTGTGAAGATACAACATTTGCCAATTCCACATTTGAATTTCATTTATTCAGCACAGGCCATTATGAACAGTACATATTGTGGAAACTTAGTAGTATGGTAATCAAAGTGTGACATTAGCCACCTTTGCATAATCTTCATAAAGGGGGAAGAGGTTTCATAAAAAACACTCCTTCGTGGTCCTTATGAGCCATCCTTTAGTGCTTTGACAATGAAAATCCTGGTTGCATTAGGCTGCAATTACTCCTAATGCCCTAAACTGTGTTATGAAAATGATTATTACTGTATCCTTTTCCTGAGGATTGTATAGTGGATAGGAAGCATGGTACAAAGCCTTGTATATATTTCCAAAACCCAGATAAATGCTCAGTAATGATGACAATAATGGTATATGTCAGAATTTTTGTGCCTGTAATGAAATCATGATCAGCTGGGAAGCCTGAAAATCCTGCCTCTCTTTATACCGTACTAAGCTTGCTTTGTGGGCAGAGCTGATTTTGACAGGCTGTGTTGGGTAGACTGACAGAGGGTGCCGAATGTTGGCAGATGGATATGGTTTCATGTTTGAACCACTAAAGAAGTCAGCACGGAAGAATTTAACAACTCTATGTTCCATAGTATATCAGAAGAAATGTTCTTGGCTTAGAAATAAGGAAACATTGTTTTTGGCGTAAATTTTAGTTGGGGTTTGTGGGTGTTCCCCCCCCCCCTTAGGTAACAGAGCCAAAATAAGCTATTTGCCTATCCATAAAATCTAATAGAAATAATTCTTAAAAAGTATACCAAAATGCCAGGAGGCTATATACCCCAAGCCAGTTAGTCTTAAGTAAGCCAGGCTTGTTTGCTTACCTCTGAATAAGTCTATTCAAACAAATGTTTGCAGAACTGAGCTGTAAAGCAATGGGACTGAAAATTGTGTTCAGTGGGTTTTAATCATGACTCATTTAAAAGGTGTTATTTAAAGCCCAACTCAGAAGATTCCAGTTCAATTGGATGGAAGAGTTAGGGGAGCAGACAGGAAGGACAGTTCAATGACACAAAATTGGAAGGAAAATAACCACCAGAAAGAGTCTTCGCACAGCAGGCTAGAGACAGAATCCATATAAGCTTTAGCCAGATTATTTTAAAACCTAGCAGCTGCAACTATGTAATATGCTCTGCTTGATTAGTTTTATCCTTGTAGTTCTTTTTGTGCCATAACATGCATGAACAAAGAGTGATTATTTAATTTATTCAGTTGTTCAATTTGTAAGCCCACCTCAAGCAAGTATTCTGGGTGGCTTACAACAATTGGAAAAAACCAGCAAAAAACAAAAAGTACAAAACAAATAAATAGCAAATTTCTTTATTAGGCTTGTATGTAAAGTCACCCAAATCAAAAATTACTCTGGCATACCATATTTAAAACAGATAAAAATAACAATTAACAATAAATAAGCAGAAGACAGTAGAAATACAGAAGAACCAAAAATACACCTCTATATATCCAACACACTAAAGGACCCAGCCTTCCAAATTGGCCCAGGAGCTGGAAGAAAAAAACAGGTCCTAAGATTATTTTGCTGGTACATGGTGGTTCAGTGGGTAAGACACTGAGCTTATTGATCAGAAAGGTCGGCAGTTCAGTGGTTCGAATCCCCTAGTTACTTGTCCCAGCTTCTGTCAACCTAGTTTGAAAGCATGTAAAAATGCAAGTAGAAAAATAGGGACCACCTTTGGTGGGAGGGTAACAGTGTTCCATGCGTCATGCCGGCCACATGACCACGGAGACGTCTTCGGACAGAGCTGGCTCTTCGGTTTTGAAACGTGGATGAGCACTGCCCCTTAGAGTCGGGAACGACTAGCACGTATGCGCGAAGGGAAACTTTATCTTTACCTTTATTGTGGTTAAGAGACTTTATAACGCCAGCGACTCTGGGAAATTACTCTCGTCTTCTTGTTAAGAAGTGGTAGAGTAGGATTAAGCTCGTGTCTCCAATGTACATAGAACATCCGCAGTTTTGCTGAGTTACATTCTTGACCTTTTTCTTATTGGTTTTACCTCAGACAATTACTTGGGGCTGGATTTTTGCTGCCTCAAGCCAATGTCCTTCTGGCTTTGTGAAGGTGAGCAAGGCTTCCTTATTTTCAGTCAGAAAAGGATTGGGGTGGGTGTTCCGACAGTTTCCGGAGAACCGGTAGCAATAATTCGGAGAACTGGCAAATACCACCTCTGATTGGCTGACCGTAGCAAATACCACCTCTGATTGGCCAACTTCATAGCCACGTCCACCAAGCCACGCCCACAGAACCGGTAGTAAAAACAACTGAATCCCACCACTGGAGCCACAGGATTATGTAAATGGAGAAACTGGACTGATCTCCACCCCATCCATAAGGGCAGAGGGAGATGTCCTCAAAGTAAGTTCTTTTAAATTTTATTTTAGCCTGTTGGAAGTTAAAACCCACCCTTCCCCCTAGAGAAGTGAAATATTTTGGGATATAGTGGAAGTAGAAACTCAGACAGAAAGTCAGCCCTCTTCTCTGTTAATGGGCCATTAAAGGCCTGAGCCAGTTTATTCTCCAGTCTATTCTACATAACAAAGATCTACCTTCTTCAGGATACCTTTCTGCCCAGAATCTCCAAGCCATGTGGTCCTGTCCACCATTAAATCATCTTTCCAAGCAGTCACCATGTTTCCAGTGTCTTTCTTCCTATTTGGAATTGAACCCAGAAGGATATTTCTTTCAACACATAAGATAATCCCCGGGTAGAATAATAAATATCATCAAGAATACATATAGGTAATCTTTGCCTTATGACAGTACTTGAGCCACCAATTTACAATTGGTAGTTGTAAAGTGGGTCGCCATATGACTTCATCTAATTTTAGAACCTTTTTGCAGTGGTCATTAAGTGAATACAGTGGTCATTAAGTGAACCCTGCATTGTTCACTACGGGGTGGATTTTGCCAGAAAATGCTAACCAGCAAAAATATAAATCATGGTTATATGACCAAGAGACACTGGAAACAACATAAATGGGAATAGTTACCAAGCACCCAAAGCATGTGACTGCGGTATGTATGTATGAACATCAGAATTTCAGTTGCAAGTCCCATTTTCAGGGTCCATCATAATTTCAAATGGTTCTTAAGCAATTGATTATAACAAACGGACCTGTAAGCAATGCCTTACTGGAATGGACTTCTGGTACAACTAATCAATAGAAATATGGTGCAACTATATATGTAATGCTTGAAAATGAGAGAATAAAGGTTTAAAATTTACATTAAACTATAACTTAAAAGAAAAATTTCTATAAGATGATGCATCGTTGGTATTTAACTCCAGATAAGTTGTCAAGAATGTATAAAGGTATTTCAATTGAGTAGGAGTAGGATTCATATCTTAATACAGAAAATTCTTAAAATGAATATAGAAAGAAAACCAGAGACATTTCTTTTGGGTTTAATGGAAAAACAATTGAAAAAAAAAATCGGAATTTTGTTGTTATATATGTTGACAGCAGCAAGACACAGAAATGGAAGGTCACCTCGATCCCCACAATGAATGAATGGCTGCAAAACTGATGCAGTTAGCAGAGATGAATAAATTTACTATTTTGATCAAAGAAAAAAATGCAAATACTTTTATTTCTACTTGGAAACCACTTCTGGACTTTGTGCTTGAGGTGGAAAAAAATGAAACTTTGATTTTGGGTTTTACCAATTAGAGAGATTTGTTGTTATAGAAATGACTAGTTTATACTATTATGTAAAAGTAAAAAGTTGAGGTTTGATATTGATGTCTTATTCTACTGCACCAAAGGGAATTGGAAATCAATGCCTTTTTTTCATTTTCCCCTTGCTTTCCCCCACTTTTCTCTTCCCTTCTCGCTTCCCTAACTTCCCTACTATTTAACTTTTCTATTTTCTTTGTGTGCGATATTATAAACTAATAATTTTTTTTTAAAGAAATATGGTGCATATATATAGACTCTTTCTACTGTTGGAAAAAATTAAGAGTATTATTAACAAGGTTTAGATAAGGGCTTGTAACATTGTGCTGTAATTAGCTTGTGTACAAGTGCCAAAATCAAACAAACAAACAAAATCACAATGTGGGACTATATTTTAACACAAAATGGGAAGTGAGTCAATATGGGAAGTTAGGTTTTATTGATATATTTATGATTTATTTACATTTTTGTATGTTTGTTGATTTTTCTCATGGTTTTTAAAATATGGCCATCATTTGTCATGGCTTTTTTTTAATGAAATGTGGTTAATAAACAGCAATAATAAACCTACAGTCAAATTGCCACTATTGGATCAGGGACATGCAAATATTGCTCATTGTTTTTTCCATTACAATATCTTGGTTACCAATGAGGTGGCAAACAAAACCAATTATTTTTTCAAAGCTGTCATTTCCTTTTCGATAATCCTTCCATTTCTGCCAATTATATACTAGATATTTCACAACCGTGATTTAACACAGACTTGAACTTAGAAGGTCTTTTGCTTTATGAAGGAGACTTTAAAGCTTCCAGTTTTTAGCTTTCATTTTTAAATATTTCTGCCTCCTAGGGTAGCAAGGCTTGTAGCTAGTGAAAAAATGAGGTTACAGCATGGACAAACTGAAGTTTTTGGGGGGAGCAGTAGTGAAGAATGTGGAGAGTCAGAAGAAAAACAAGTGCATTAAATCTTGCTGCACATGTTTGTTCCTTATTTTTAAAAGGCACTGAGAAAAATCATACTCTATCATTTTTGCTGCTAAATGTTCTTGGTACATACTGCAAGTACTCAGGGCCCATGATTACAGGTTGCTCATCCTGGTTTTAAAACCAAAATTAGACATCATTTCCTTAAACTCATCAGATCATGCATACTTTCACATCTTTCTCACTGACACACTTACTATTTCCTCTCTTCTTTGAAAAATATAATTCTATTTCTGGAGGCTGGCCAGACAACATGTCCTTTATGTATTAAAGAAAAAAACCTCATATGGTAGCTGTTAGAGTTAACCAGCAAGTTACCATTTTCCATTTCTTCTTAAATTTTTGCTTCCATAATTATGTTTAACTTAGAATACTAAGTTTGACTAGACTTATATATTACTTAAGGCAGAGCTTCCCAAACTTTTTCCTTATCGAACTGCTTATCTGAAAGTCCTTCTTACCCAATCTAGGTAAAACACCTTAAGTCAATTTAAATGTTCTCATTATGATTGAGTAATGATTTTGTGTTATTAACTAAAGAAAAACCACTTTTACCCAGTTTTGAGTAATTTACCCAGGTTTGGAAATCACTGACTTAAGTTCTCTCCGTTCTACTTGAATTTATCTTACTCTTGAAAAAATAAACTATAAGTCTTATACCGAACATAACTCAAGCTGATCAGGTATATCTAGAGCAAATGCTACAATGGAAAACTTACGGCCCAAAAATTAATGTTGAGATCATAGTTTCACATCTTGGCAAACAATGTTATCATATGTGGAAACAAAATTAAGCAAAATTTAGAACAGAGATAGAGAAAAAAACATTCTTGTGAAGTGTGACAGTTTTATGCAAAAAAATTACCAATTAGTAACTATCAATCACACAGGTAGCCGTTGAGTTACACTGGCAATTGGGACTGAATTTCTGTCACTAAGTCATGCAGATATAAAGTGTGACATCACATAACAAACGCAAGTCCGGCTTGCCGTTGTTAACCATATCCAACTGATCGTTAGCAAAAGACCTGCCTTGATCCAAGCCACTCTGGGCTCGGTCCCTCCCATCCCAAAGTATTGGTAAGGTAAGGGAATATCTTGTCTACAACTGACCCCATTTGCACCCCCACATCTGTGCTCTTTTGGCTGGCTTGCACTTCTGCTGACCTTGTTACCCTACCACCCTCCATTCACTCTGGCATCTTCTGGCCCTGTCGCCCCTGCTTGCCTTGCTGGCTTTGCCACTCTGTGCTCTCTGGTCCTGCCGCCCTGTCAGCCTTGCCATACGATACTCACTGACCCTATTGACCCTGCCAGCTTTGCCACCCCTCCAGTTCTTGCTGCCTCCGGCTGACTTTCCTCATCTTCTTCCTGCCACTGCTGAAAAAGCCTATCCTGCCTGGCTCTCAAAAGGGAGCTGCTGGTTACGTCTGGCCTTCTTCCTCGGGCTGTGCCCACCTCTTATCCAAATTGCGTATGGCCTTGTCTGAATTGCAGGTGCTGCTCTCGTGAGATTTCTGGAAGCTTCAGAAGCCTTTCAAAGGTCATCCGGGGAGCAGCAAAGTAGGCAGCGATGGCAGGGCCAACTGAATGCAAAGCCGTCCGAAGGGCAGAGATGGGGGAAGGTAGGCAAGAGGTGGGGAGCTAAAGTGCTTCTACAGTTTTAAGTGCAGGAGGTTGCCAAGCACCGGAATTGTGATCACATGACCACAAGGGTGCTGTAACAGCTGTTAACTTTGAGACCAAGATAGAATAACTACTCTTTGCTGCTATAATGGTCATAACCTGAGGACTACCTACAGTTGGTGGAATCAGAGCTAATAGCTATACAGGATTACATACTCTGACACCCACCCTTTCTCTACCTCTGTCACATACAACTGATAAAATATGTGATTCCCAGAATAATTGTCCAGAAAGTAAGACTGGACATGTGACTTTTAAAGAGATGGAATAGTGCTTGAAACTACACAAAATTAGTCTGGAACAAATTTTTCATGGCCATTTCAAAGTATTAAACATTTATATTTTACAAAGTTCTGTATCCTCTGCCTTTCTTTCATTACTTTAAAAAAATGCAGGTGCATTCAAACATTCATTGAAAAGAACTGACTTCTAATCTATATATATAAAGCAAAAATCCGTTTGCGAATTAGTTTGTTTGTGCTCTATACAGTCACAATTCTTCCCCAAACTTCGTGAATTTTTCCACACAGGTAGTTTTCCACACGGAGATGGGTGCTGTCGGGGTCACGAAGCCCAAAACACCCAGAACACCCCCAAAAAAGGTCCCAAAGTGGGCACTCGCAAAAAAAACCTACTGCGCATGTGCGCAGTTCAAAAGGAGGCAGAGCGAACGAGGAAGCCCAAGGGAGAGTCCCAGGCTGGCCAAAGCAGAGGAGGGGAGGGCGCCACTCCTTGCGCGCCTCTGCGGGGATTGTGGGCAGCGTGGTCGCCCGCCCGGCCGTAGGCCGACGGCGGCAGTGCCGGGATCGCCCGCCTGGCCTCAGGCCGAGGGCGGCAGCACCAGGATCGCCCGCTCGGCCCCAGGCTGACAGCGGCAGTGCCGGGATCGCCCACCCGGCTGCAGGCCGACAGCAGCCCGGGATCGCCCGCCCGGAGGAAGAGGGAGGAAAAATAAAAAAATACCCAAGCAAGGCCGGGTCATCAGCTAGTACAAAATATTCAAAAAATGAGACGACTTTCTCTGCAGTGTGTACAACTACTGCCTACAAGGGACAATGTTTCAACTGTACTTTGGTGCTAAGGATCATAGCATTATTCAGACATCAGAGAGAGATTCAAAAAGTGAAAGCCCCTTCAGTACCCCTCCCATAGGCTCCAGAGCAATTTCGTTCTGATGGCAGAAATTCTAAGACCATTGCAGAGGTTGGCCAGAGATGGTGTTGGAAGGGATGGTGCATTCACTGGATTCAAACTCTTGTGGCTATCCAACACATCCATAAACAGGGAGGCCGGATGTCTCTCTCCATCCTTTTCCTTGCAACCAAGCACTGAATATCTCCAAGGATCCAATACTGAAGTACAGGAGATGACCAGGCTGAGCCCAAGGGAGGGATCAAATGTGCCATTAGTTTGGAGTCCCTTCATGCCCACAAGAGATCTACGTCCAGCTCTCCTTGAATTCCATTGACTCTTATCTACCGCCAATTTGCCTTGACTGTCAGTAGTTCAGATTCTTGTTTAGAGATAGCATGGAATATACTTGTACTCATTTGAACAACCCTGGTTCCTGATTTCTTGCACCAGACAGAATTGCTCTAAAGCTACTAAAACAATACTTCTACCCAATTATCTAGGTTACTATAGCCAACTACTGTATGTATTATTAGAATCACCAGATCCAGGTAAATGTGATAAAATATCCTTGAGATAGCAAAATGGAAATGTGTTTGTGGCTGATTCTCCCACATTATATGTTATAGGCATGGAGAATCTATATACCATCTTATTTTTAACACATTCATCTATATATCCGTCCCAGCCCACTTCTGCACTAAAAATGCCACAAATCTCTACTGAAACTCTTTTAGTTTGTAATACATGGTTTGAAATCTACTTTAAAAACTATTTTAGAAGCTGCAAAAATGCAACATTAATTTACCGGTAAGTAATGTAATGCCCAAATCCAAACAAACAATACTTCTATTCAGTTCTGATCATACAGGAGTGATGCATCTAGTTTTGGATCCTATATTTTAAGTTGAGACACAATATTGGTTTTATTTTTTATTTGTTTAAATATAGAGGCATTAAAAATAGTTAACGAAGAAAGTCTGATAAAAATACCTAAAGTCAACTGGCTGCAAGTATCAGACCTGATCACTAGTCATATGAATGAATATATAGCTTTGTCTTGCGTAAAACTAATCCATTGGCCCATCTAGCATTATGTCTTACAAAAAGATCTCAAAGACTTTTGAATGGAGTGCTTTCTACCCATATTATCTGGCAGTTAGTAGGAATGAAAGCAGGACCTTCTGACAGAACATTTTCTCCATCACTAAATTAGAAAGATGTTCAGTGCCATTGTTGTACTACTGTGTTACATGATTAGGGAACTGGGGGCTAAAACATATAAAGAATGGTTGCTGGAATTAGCATATGTCTAGTCTAGTGAAAGGAAGAAGTAGGGATGACATGATAGCAGTGTTCCAATATTTGAGGGGTTGCCACAAAGAAGAGGGAGTCAAGCTATTGTTCAAAGCACCTAAAGGCAGGAAAGAAGCAATGGATGGAAACTAATCAAGGAGAGGAGCAACTTAGAACTAAAGAAACATTTCCTGACAGTTAGAACAATTAATCAATGGAACAATGTGCCTCCAGAAGTTGTGAATGTTCCAACACTGGAAGTTTTTAAGAAGGGATTTGGACAACCATTTGTCTGAAATGGTATCGGGTTGAAATGTGTTTGAATATTAGTAGGTCAGGTTGGTAGTTAGGCTTATTGGTTTGAGCTCCAAGCTAGGCAATTTGGTTGCAAATGTTTCGTCACCATTCTAGAAGACATCATCAGTGCATTTTAAGTTGTGCTCATCTGTAGGGGCAGGGGTGTCAAACTCATGTTGTCATGGTGGGGTCACATGATGTATCGGGACTTTTTCCCCTTCACTAAATCGGGCGGGGGTATGGCCATCACGTAACACATCCGGCCTGTGGGCCACAAGTTTGACAACCCTGGTATAGGGTTTCTTGCCTGAACAGGGGTTTGGACTAGAACAGGGGTCTGCAACCTTGGCAACTTTAAGCCTGGAGGAGTTGAAGTCCTCCAGGCTTAAAGTTACCAAGTTTGGAGACCCCTGGACTAGAAGACTTCCAAGGCCCCTTCCAATTCTGTTATTCTGTTCTGTTCAGTGATTGTCACTGCATTGTGAATTGACACTTCATACCCAGAAAATCAGATTCATAAATATATTTACTGCTAGTCTCAACTTTGTTTAGTAAAAATCTGTCAAGAAATATTGCTATGCCCTATCAAATTTAAGATGGATACCAAAAGCACAAAATGGCTGCTGGATTTGTAAAGTGACAGTTGGCAGGTGCTGGTTTGAACTCTTCAATCAATCACACCACTTGATGTCACTATTTCCTCATATAACACCACCCCTGCAGGGTGAAGCTAGGCAAGGGTATATAAGAGCATTCTCTTGCCCTTTGGCCTTTTGCAGGAGATAGCCAGGTTGTTTGCCTACTGAGGTAGCAGAATAATAATTTACTGAGGTAACGTACTTAGAAGGGGCTGAGGCCTTGTACTTTTTGTATATAAAGAGAATAGCTTTATAATAGCTTTTGTAATCATATTTTATTGTAAATAAATCTGTTTTTACATATATTTTGAAGTCTTCCTTTTTTATCAGCGGTCAGTTCAAGATCGAAACACATTTTTTCCTGACAAAATCTGAAGTTACAACAGTGCTGAAAGAAGTGACTTACAACTGGTCCTCACACAACCGTCACAGCATCCCACTATTGGGTACTTGGCAACCAGCAGGTATTTATGATGGTTGTTGCAGTCACCCAGAATCATACTATTATCATTTTCAACCTTCCCAGCTGGTTTCCAAAAGCAAAGTCAATGGGGGAAGTCAGATTTGCTTAATGGCCAAGCAATTCACTTAAAAACTGGAGTGATTTGCTTAAAAACTGGAGTGATTGGCCAAGCAATTCGCTTAAAAACTGGGTCAAAAAAGGTCATAAAATCAAGTGGACTTAATTAACCACCTTCTTGTTTAGCAACAGAAATTCTGGTCTCAATTGTAGTTGAGAAGTACCTGCATTGACTTCATCCTTTGGTGCTATTTCAACATTTTCATTTTTAAGTGGAAAAAAGTTGCTCGTTACAAAATTCACACTAATCATTTGAATTGCTTCTAAATTTGATGCAGCTGACGATCTCATGCAAATCACAAATGGTGCTCATTTGTTAAAATGTTCAGGTACCGAGTTCTTCTCCTACCCCATTTCTAAGTCTGTCTTTAAAAAAATTCACGCATATAGTCATAATTGGAGCCTTCACTCATGTTTAATTAGCCCAATTAAAGGTGTAAAAAAGCTGTTTTTCCCCACATGTGAGTTAAAGAAGAAAAAAGGGGGGGGGGGGGTGAATGTATTGATGTGCATCTGTCACAAACAGCACAACTCAGAATTGCTAAATGTATTTGCATTGGCATCACAAACACAGCAGAAAGCAAGGCCTATTAGCACATTTCAAGCAGCATGTGGATTGCTTTTATAACACAGTCCAATTCTCAAGTCTGCTACACCTACACAGCTTATGCTGTTCGCTAGAACAATTTAAAGAGTTTAAAAAAGCAACTGCAACTCAAAAGGAAAAAAAAAAGCTTGTTGAAAGTAACTCCGCCATAACCATTAGAAAAAGCGTTTGGTTTTAAAAGCCCAACTCTGTCCACATCGTGTGGATCACATTAATATTGCCCCCAAATTTAGGGACAATGAAACTGAGTAGATGATTTTTTTCCCCCAAGTCTATGGAGAAAGAACTTACTCAATGCAAAACTCTCATTTAGTTCTGATAATAGTGCAACCAAAATGGCTCAGAGGGACAAGGTCCTTGCTCTTGCCTTCCCTTGGGCATTCATGAAAGTGGAGACGCCAAGGAGTGTGTGCATTACTGGAGACAGGATTGTGGTACGTTGAAAAAGAAGGACCCTCACAGCATTTTGGCTAGGTAATTACTAAACCAAAAGGCAGTGTAAACTGATCTGTCAGGATGAAGCAGTTTCCCATGGTTTCATCCCTCACCCTTGACATGGCACACATGTGGATGTGAGTTTCTCTACTTCCAAAAGTGTCACAACAGTGCCAATTTGCCTTGATCCACTTGTTTTCAGAAGCTATTTAGCTTCTATGGTTAAGCAGTTCTAGGGTGTTCCACTGTATAGGTATTGCATGATTGTGTTTGCTTGTTGACTCCTGGAGACTCCTGCCTGGATAAGCCCAGCAAGTTTCTTGGGAAGATTTTTGGAAATGCTTTGCCATTGCCTGCTTCCTAGGGCTGAAAGAGCATGACTGGCCCAAGGACAGACAGCTGGCTTTGTGCCTAAGGTGGGACTGGAAGTCAAGGCCTCCTTTTCCAACCCTTGTTCCTTAGCCACAAGAAGAAACTGACTCTCATGGATAGCTACTGAGTGAGGCTTTGTTCACTGGGTATCTTAGCCGTGGAATACCTGCCCAGAGAGATTGCCTGTTATTTTGATGCCAAATTAAGATGTTTATGAACTCTATAGTGAGATTTTTGCCAAGAGAGTAGATTCGATTTATCCTTCTTTAAAACAAGATACAGCAAAGACTATAGGCTTGCACCGAGAATTCTCCCCAAAACTATAACTCTTGCCTTGCATAGTAAGGGACGGGGAGGTCAGTCTGGGTGTGACAAGAGGGAATTGTAACAAAACAGTGGGATTCAGGAGTAATGTAAACAACATTAACAGCCTTGGTGGCACAGTGGTTAGAGTGCAGTACTGCAAGCTACTTCTGCTGACTGCCGTCTGGCTGCAATTTGGCAGTTCGAATCTCACCAGGCTCAAGGTCGACTCA
>JANHJO010000043.1:54378-64627 GCA_032468235.1 Pseudoxyrhopus heterurus
ACACACACACACATTAAAACATGAATAAATTAAAAGCAAAGATGAAAATCAGGGCTACATGTAGTATTGCAGTATGTATACCGACAGCTCAGGACAGAATATAAAGGGCTGTTGCTGAATGGCTAAGGTCAAATACTGTGTTTGTCTTGAAGTTTGGTGGAGCAAGAGCCATACTGCAATTTACTCTCCCGAGCACAGAAATCTTTCCAGTTTCCAGTTTCCATTCAGCACTGCACCACTTTTTCACTCTCAATTGTTCCTCAGACATCTCCCTGCTTTCTTCAGTGGCACTGATTTTTCTGTGACATTTTTCTTGTTAGCTCATTCTATGATTCCACCAAATGCATCAGCAAAATTTTGTACTTACATTTCTACCAATATTGAAAAGCAGATAAAATTCTGAGTGGCATTCATTCAGCCAATCAGTTTGCTTTGCTTTTCCTTTCCTTCCTGCCTCATAATAGTGCTGACAGATGCATGACCTCACAAAGGAGAAGTAAATAAAACTGGTTGGTTGGCTGAGAGAAAGCTATTCACTCAGTTTTTCCTGTGTGTAGGCGAGTGTACCACTCCTTATTCAAGGACTGGAAGCTTAGCTTTGGTTTTCCTTTTCTTTAATTGCATTTACAAACCTTAGGATTTGTTTACTTTCAGTATTTGCTTTTTTGTTTAGTATCACACCTGTTTCCTTAGTTTAGTTTAATTCAGTTTGCACATACTATTAATTTATTGGTTCTTTGTTATATTTAATATATTTGCTTAATTTAGTTTAGTTGAGTTAAGTACATTGAATTCCTCATGGACACCTTCTTATACTATGCAGGGAAAGCCCTGTTTGTGGTAAGAGATCCTCTGTTTTATTTATTTATTTACTTGTCATATGCATGTCTGACTGTAGGATTTAGGATTCAAAGAGGTAGTAATAATGAAATAAAGCAAGAATAAAAAGAATCTAGGAACAAGCAAAAATTGTTTTAGAGTAATTTTTAAAATAACTTTTGAACCTAAATATTTTAGAAAATATTTGCACATCTTCCTTCAAGCGCTTTCTTGGTGAATTGTATTAATATCTTCAATTTGAACATATTCACAGAAACAGCCTTTCAGAAAGGCTGGGGAACATGGCTCTGTGGCTTTGCTTGGGGTGCATAGAAAAGCACACAGTCGTGGAGCTAGTTAGAGCCCTCTAATCCCTGTTCCTAATTAATTTTTAATATCGCTTGCCTCTTTTTAATTTTATACATGGTGCTTGTGTTTTTAACATTTCATTTGTATAGTTCCATTAGTCCCTTTGAGAAGGAGATGGGCAGTTCTAAGATATGATAAGTAAACAGATAAATAGTGTGTGTTCTATTTTCATGGTGCGCTATAATGCATTGGTCGTTAGTCATGGTAAATGGCCATAGGGATGAAGCATCCAGCAGACAACAATTAGTGACATTGTTGTCCCACTATCCCACGTCCCTTTTTAGCACTGGAGAAGGTTCAGTGTGTCCTTTTTCAATTCACCAGTTGGATGGCCCAAAGTAGTGGCAAACACCCTTTCCTATGCTTGGATGCTGTCCCCTCCATCATATACCTGCTCCTATGACAAACAGCCCAATTGTTTACATCACTGGCCACTGAACAAAAATTTAAAGTCCCCTCTGCACAAAGAAAATACCTGAGAAGAAAAAGCAACTTTCAGAAAGGCAGCCTTTCAGTCCAGAATAATCGACTATGGAATGGAAAAGGGCCTTTGAACTGGGAAAGATGATGGCAGATACAAATCTTAGCCTGTCAAAACTTGGCGTTGATCCCCATGGCCATGGTGATGCAGCACAGCACATCTACTGCCTGCATAGAGTCAAGAAGTAGTGATTGAGAAAGCCTGTTATGATGTTATATGCTTATGAGCACATTAAATCAGTTTTATCATATGTAGGCTAGCCACGTTCTCTATCCGCTTCTTTGGCAATTTTTTTAGGGAAATTGTTGAAACAGTGGTGGGGCTCAAGACTGGTCAGAAACTGCATTGGTTGCCCCTGGTGGATGACAGTCTCAGGGCCTTGCTTGGAGAAGTGTACTCTTCTTGGTTCTTTTACATTTCTAGGGGCCTTCAGTATTATTAAGCAAAGTATTCTAGATGGCTTACAGGGCTTTGAAGTTGAGAGCAACTATTGATTCTGCTACTTCCTGAGTGGATTGTCCCAGTTGATAGAAATAAAGGAAGAGGGGAGATGTCATCCAGTGGCTGCTCCCTTGAGTACATGAAGCTACTGAGGGGAGGTCATCCATCAGTTTGGGATGTAGGATCACTGATGATAATCAATTGCATATCCCTGACATGTGCCAGGGATATGGTGAAAGTTCTGACCTAGTTTTTGTGGGCTGTTAGCAGTGGTGGGCTGTAACCGGTTCAACAACTGGTTCTGTGAGTGTGCGCTCTGCGTGCACGAAGCTTTCAAAAAACAGCTATTTAGAAGCTCAACTGCTTACCTTCTAGGGCAACCCCAGTAAGGAAAACAGCTGAGGTGCGGAAATCAGCTGTGCCGTGCGAATCAGCTGAGCCAGAAAGATGGAAATATAGGACAGGATAGGGTGGGGGTGAGTAGGCAGGGCCAGCTGATGGTCGGAACCACCAGCTCGCTAGAACCGGTCCGAACTAGCAGCAGCCCACCACTGTTAGGCTCTAAATCAGGGCTGTCAAACTTGTGGCCCGTGGGCTGGATGCTTCATGCACTGGCCATGCCCACGCCCAGCTTAGCTAAGTTGTAATATGTCACGTGACGATGCCGTGATGACGCAAGTTTGACACCCCTGCTCTAAATGAACGAGCTGAGATTGAATCCTATGTCCAAAAAACATATTTCAGTTTAACATCACTACATACAACAGTAGAACCAGAACAGTACATGCATCAATATCTTCTATGATAATTAGCCGAGAATCATATCAGAGGAAAGATGGATAGAAGCTGGCTCAGACTGATTGATTTAATAGTATTTTGTACCACTGACTTCATATGAATTTTTCACAATTTATAAACAGCTGCATAAAATCCATACAATTAATAGTTAGGAGGCCCAGAGTCACCTTACATTAATCTAGAGATGGGAGGATCCTAGCCTCTGACCCTGCTGTCATCAACACTATCGTGGAGGCACTGCCAATTGCTTGTAGAGCAACATTTATATTGGAAGAAGAGGGTCATTATAACATCATTTTAAAAAAGTACAGATACAATCTGACAAATTGTGTAGCCTATGAAAATCTACTATTTTCCCCTCACATTTCAACACAATATCCCTCCCACATAAATGAACAAATAAATAAATAAAATCCCAAGCAAATTCAGTTTCAGCTGCTATCATATCAGTCTGATTTAACTTTACAGAAAACAGTCTATTATGTGCTGCTAGCTGCAAAGGCGAGCAGGTAAAAGTGAACCCTGTTCTCTAACGTATATCCATTCTATGATTATTTTCAAGCAGCAACATTTCCAGAAATTTGTATATAATTAAGAATTCAAGTCAAATTTTAATATACTTCTTTCCAGATTCCAGTTTTGAGATAAAGTAGTCTCTTGAATATGGATTATATGCAAGATTAATATTTTTTTAAAGATCTAGTTAGAGCTGAAGGATATTTTTTTTATTCCTAACAGAATTTTACAAATAGAGCAAAATAATTATTCTCAGCAGCTTCATTTGTAACGAGCCTGTTTAAGGATTTATGCTAAAAATCTAAATTCACCATACTTTGTCCCAACTGCAAATATCAACATTTTGCTTAGAGAAGGCATACATAAATTACTTTGAAAACTAGGATATGAAGAAGTAACAATTTAAGATTGATAATAGATTGATGTAGTTACCTTCCTTTTCAAAATGTGGCTTTATAGCCCAAGAATTTTGCCAGAACTACTGCACAGTGCTTTAGATCAAAGCAGCTAAAGCATATTGCAGCTGGTTATGACTCCAGCTAAAAATAAAGCTCTTTCCATTATTATCAATCTCTGAAAAGTTCAATGAAGAAGCGTTAAAAGTTGGGTAAGCATAGCTTGGAAAAGGATTAAAGGAAGACAGGACAGCATTCTGGGTCTTGTAGTTCTTTCTTTAATAGCACTTTGATCTATACTTCAATAATGAGCTTAATTTACCTCTTTGTCTTCTTTTGGCAGCACTGTCTCCAAAAATATCAAAAATATCAAAGAGAGAAAAGTGAGTAACCAACCATATTGTTTGTGTGGGTACCTGTAGCAGGAGCGGGGATAGAAGGGCAATCATTCCTCTACACCACAGAGGAAAAGAACCCTTCATTCAGAATTACTGTCTTTGGGAGAGGTTCTGAACTCCGTTTATCTTAATGGGGAAAAGATGTAAAATGATCTGTTTCCCTGCACTAACACCACACCCCATTTTAAATGGAATGTGCCATTAATAAAGAGTGCCTTGAATTTCTGTGTCATTGGTGACTTAATATGTAATGTCTTTCATGAACATTGTGTAATAGCACAAGTGTTTTTCCATAAAAATACAGAACTAGAGGGAGTCAAAGAAATAATGGAGAAGCACCAAGAGAAGAAGGCCGAAAAAGATGCCATAATAAGAGAAGTAAGTAATTCATTTTCCTTACAACCCTATTTTAAGCTTCTCTTTTTGTCGGCTTATTTATATTATATGATTGACGAATGATTCTTGAAATTTCTGCATCTTAGTTAAAAGAGGAAAATGGCTTTTTTGCTAGTGAGATCTCCAGACTTGTGAGAAAAAACAAATCCTTGAAAAACAAACTTGGAGAAAGTGAAGAAAGTGAGTATAATTTTAACTTAACAACATTTTAATTATTTTCATTTTAAAATGAAAATGACTTATTTCTTCTTAAGTTTAGCTTTACAAGTACTAGTTATTTTGTCAGGCCTGCCCAAGAGGAAGAACGCATTCTTCCTCTTGGGCAGGACATTATATCGGACATTAACACAATCGAAAGGGTCCAGAGATATTTCACAAGAAGAGTACTTCACTCCTCAAGCTGCAAAAGTATCCCTTATGCCACCAGACTAGAAATTCTGGACTTAGACAATCTTGAACTGCGCCGCCTGCGGTCTGATCTAAGCATAGCCCACAAAATTATCTGCTACAACGTCCTACCTGCCAATGACTTCTTCAGCTTTAACCACAATAATACACGTGCAAACAAATCGATACAAACTCAAGGTAAACCACTCCAGACTTGATTGCAAGAAATATGACTTCAGCAACAAAATAGTTAACGTCTGGAATACTCTACCTGACTCCGTTGCTACAGCCTCAAGCCCTCACAACTTTAACCTCATACTGTCCACTGTGGACCTCACACCATTCCTAAGAGGTCCGTAAAGGGGGCATGCATAAGTGCACCAGCGTGCCTACCGTCCCTGTCCTACTGTTCCTATTACTTACCTATATATACTTGCTCGTTTTTATGTTTACACTTTATCTATATATGTTTGACAAAATAAATAAATAAAATAAAAATAAAAAAAAATAAAACCTCTTGTAAAAGCCTGAGAGTCTTTATTCTCACTATTTATTTTTCTTCTCAGCTAAAGACCATGCTTCATGTAGTTAGTGAACTTTATTCTATAAGAGTAATATTCTTCAAGATGTGTGCCTGCTTACTGTAACCTATCAATATGAATTCTTCATTCCTGTAAGCTCTGGGAAAATCCAGTCTTGGCCTGATAGAGTATTTGTTGCCCAGTGTTACCCATAGCAAACCCCTGAATGTAGATAAAGAATTAAATTTGGATGTTCACTGAAAGCTGATGTGATACATTAAAGGTGCTTGAAGGGTGATGTTGCTTTCACCGAATAATGTGATTGCAAATAGCTTGCTGGCACGGTTAGATTAGAATGGATTAAAACAAATTTTTTGGTGCAGAAATCCAGGCTGTGCAGCAGATTCTGTGTCCTGAAAGAAATGAAACACCCACACCTATGATGTTTTATTTATTCTGTCATTGGGATAAGAATAACCAAGAGTTTAAGAAAAAAAGTGGCCACGGAGTATGATGGGTGTAAAATTGAAAAGAGAAGGTGGGCATGAAGATTGTTAGAAGCTTTTAACAATTGTAAATTACTCAGAGTCACTAGGAGTTGGGTGGCAAATAAATTCAATAAATTTATTACTATTAATTATTATGGTTGGTTGCACAGCCAGCCAGATGTTTAGACTAGTTTGGCATTTTTATCCACCTACCAGGTTCTTTTCAAGGACCTAGAATAGGAAGATGTTGTTTGATGGTGTTAAAAAGATCATCACAGGATGTAAGTTGTTGCAAGTAAAGCTGCCTTTTGCAATTAACTGATGTTATTATTAGGGTTTATAGTTATGTTATTATGATTATTACAGTTATTAATAGTTACGATTTTAAAAAATGGCATGAAGGTTTAACAGCAATTTGGCATATGTATGGCCTTTATGTTTAATGGCTAGTAATTTCTTATCTAGAGAAAGTCTGAATTTATTTGTGTCTTAAGGGATTTGCCATATAGCAATTTGAACTGAAAGGATTTGGTGTAATATGTGAAGTATATTTACTTGATTTGTTTTGTCTCATGCTTTCAGAATCCCAGTTCTGAGTCAAGCAGATTTGAATTATATACGTCACTTAAATTGGGCAATTTGCAACTGAGTAATTTTTAGTAATACTGAGTATTTATTAATAACCATACCTCAGAGGGCTGGTATCTTCTAGGTGTTGCTAAAGGCTGGTTCTTCTTGCAAGAGTCACCTAGAAAACACCTGATCAGGCCATCCCAGGTATGTTTTTAATAAATAAAGACCAAGAAATACTGATGAGAGTGAGGATCAAGTGGACGTGCACTGCTATAGATTTGGGTCTGTATATATCTCTATTTGTTCCTTACCTAGAAATACAATGTGACATGGAATATGGTAGATGGATGAGAGGTTGATTCATTATAAGGATTTGGCTAATTTTGAGAAGCCAATAGAATCAGTTAGGTAATTGGATTTATTTTATTATTTTATTATATCATTTTATTTATGTGCCACCCATCTCATCTAGATGAAAAACCACTAGGAAAAACTAGGTCGGTAGGATAGATTGAAAAAAATCAAAAGCCTTTGTAAGAGAAGGAAATGGCTCACTCTTTCCGTATTGCTGTTAAATAGAATACACAGATTTGTCCTTGAAATCACCCGAAGTGGAAATTAACTCGAAGAAAAAATTACTTCTATTGCACAAAACTTACCCTGGGTGAAACTGTGTGCTTGTAAATGCACAGCAAGCAAACGGCTCTAATTATAGCTTCTGGGGAATTGGATATTGTAAAGTCCAATAAAGTTCAGAATGATTTTATCCTGGATAGTTTCCTATTCCTGAGGAGAGCAACATGATCTAGAGCTGTTAGGTTGTCTTTGGGGCACAGAGCTATAACTAACATTTTGAGCAGTAGCTGAGCAGAAAATACTGCAGGAATGGGGGCTGACAGCAAATCTGCTTCTTCAGAATGCATGCTCTGTCTGCTTCATTGCTAATTGAGAAGCATATCCTAAGGAAAAGAGCCCCACAGGGAAAACAGAACTGGTGTGTGCATAAATCCAAGCCAGACTGGTATGCAAGACAATTGCTGTCTCTGCTCCGCAGAGGCAAAATGTCAGGTGTTTCAGCAGTAGCAAGTTTCCTTTCTTATAGAGGACGACAGAGCTAAATTTGAGAAAGAAATGGTTAGATAAGTATCCATTTAGGCCCCGAAGAGTAGGTGGGAAAGAAATGCAAAACAACCCCATCTTAATTCTCTTTCGTATAAGAGGGGATAGAGGCACTCAGGGTATATTTTTTTCATACCCTGCCTACAGCAACGAAGTAAAGTTCAAGTATTCCTCATGGTTTATTTCCTGACTTGGCTTATCTCCAAGGGCTGAAACTTTCTTTTGATGCTGATTGGAATACTTATGGGCTACATAAGCCAAAAATCCCCGAAGAATACAGTGGCAAGCTATGACTTCTGTATTGTTCTTTAAAAAAAAAAAATCCATGTAGTCACTTTAGTCATGGAGCTCCAGTGAAAGGAGGCTATGTTTTATATTCTACATGCTGAAAAACCAAACTCTCAATTCTGACAATTTCAAAGGAGACAGGCTCTCTTTTAAGAATCAGGAATTGATCTGATACTTTACATCCGACCGTGTCTAAGAGGTTTTATTCTGAAATGCACACTTAATATGGTGATTGAAAAAAATGAAGAAAAGATAAAACATTCTAGTTTTGTCCACTGCTACAGAGAACAAAATCTACCATATTTTACAATGCAACCTATTAAAACAAAGTATTGATTGTTCCCTTTTTATGTGCCTTGGATAAAAAGTAATATTTTCACTGAGTAGCAAAAGAGAAAGGAGTAAACTTTTTTTCTTTTTTTGATCAACATTCGACTAGGCATTGCTTCCTGTTTTCCTAATGAGATTTTAATTTAAACAGCATATGCACTGTTCTGATTTTGTGTGGCAAAAAGAATGCTTTACAAGATGTCCTGATTTCTTGCTTCTTGTTACAGCTCTGCATTTTGGGGAGGTGGAGGTGGTGGTGAGGAGGGGCAGCCTTGTCTTTGAACCTGGATGGCTCTAAAGAGAAGTCATGTACAGTATTTCCCTCGCAACCACCCTACAACACTGACTATAGAGTTGTACTTGTTAACTGGGAAGAATTTTATTCATCTCCTTATTTGATTGTCAGAACAGCAAAGTGTAACACTGGAGGGGAGCTGGTAGAGGAAGCGTTTTATGTTTCTGTGCATTCTGCAAAACTTGTGATTTTTCTTTTTAAGATAAAGAAAAAAAGACAATAACCATCTGGGGTACATCCTCAAGACATTGTCTCCCCTAGATTGATTTAAAAAAAGAAGCAGCAGCTGGTACCTGTCAAAAAGGGGGGGAAATATGCCTAGGCATGGATAAAAGATTGACAGCAGCTGTGGGCATTGCGTGGCGTAATCTCTGTAGGAGGGGAGAAGGATCAGACTTCACATGGGATGGGATGACTTCACACAGGATGCCACATTCAGAGCCTTATGCTGACATCCTCCATGCCTTAATCATAGGAAGCTTTATAGCAGTAGCAATGCTGTCTAATCTCTTTGAAAAGGCAAATCTTAGAAAGATAATAAAATTATGCAAAATCAAAAGGTGTACATAAACTTATTTAAATTGCTTGAACACAGGAACAGATGTCATGACTTTTATCAGAGAATTTGGTTCAGTTTAATGGAGAAATGGCTCTCAGCCATGATTGTGTACAACATGTATGGACTTCAGATAAGGGAAGAACGGGTGGGCATTCTCAAATGTTAAGCTGCAGTGTATGGTGGCTTGAAAAAGGAACAGCATTTTTCAAAAGCTGTGATGGTGTAGTGGTTAGAATGCAGTATTACAGGCTGACTCTGCCCACAGCCAGAAGTTTGATCCTGACTGGCTCAAGGTGGACTCAGCCTTCCATCCTTCTGATTTTGGTAAAATGAAGATCCAGATTGTTGGGGGCAATATGCTGACTCTGTAAACCGCTTACAGAGGGCTGTGAAGCAGGATATCAGTCTAAATGCTATTACTCTAAGAGATGCTAAGAGATGGTGTATTCCATCTTAGTCAGAAGCGTAAACATTTCCAGGAAGTGTGTCAACGATATTATTGACTTTTGTGGTTTTACTTCTATAGATTATTGAGAATCATTTTTACAACATCCCTGCGAAGGAGGCTTCTATTATCTCTCACCTATGTTAAACTTGAAACTAGGAATAACTTGCCATGAGCCATCCAGCCATTTCATGACTAAATCTTATCCCACATTTTTTAAGTCCAGGTCCCTCATATTTCATCAATTTGTGACCAATCTTGAAATCACAATTGTCTTCTAAAATCCTTTTGAGCCACCAGCCAAATAAGTCATATACTTATTAATGAACCAGAGCATACACTTATACAGGTAGTCCTCAATTTACGACCACAATTGAGCCCCAAATTTCTGTTGCTAAGTGAAACATTTGTTAGGTGAATATGCCCCATTTTACAACCTTTCTTGCCGCAGTTGTTAAGCGGATCACTGTAGTTGTTAAATTAGTCGAACTGTTGTTAAGTGAATCTGGCTTCCCCATTGAATTTGCTTGTCAGGTCACAAAAGAGGACCATGGCACATTGCATCCATCATAAATATGAGTCAATTGCCAAGTGTCTGAATTTTGATCACATGACCATGGGGATGCTGCAA
>JANHJO010000043.1:109112-131226 GCA_032468235.1 Pseudoxyrhopus heterurus
GTTTCTCAATCTAGCTGTCCATCCCTATGGTATACTTTATTGCAAAAAGATAGAACCTCTGGCTTTTAGAAGCATAGTTGAAAATGGAATTGTTCTGGAGAACATTTGACAGCTCATGTAGATAAGCTTGATAACAAAAGGGTCGTTATTGCTATAAGATTTACTGTATGTTGTGGAATTTATTTTTATTGGACTCTGTGTAAACCAACAGAGGCCTACATGGAGTTAGTGGCATACAAATGCTATGATATATAAAGAGACTGTACATCTAGCTTGTCTGTGCCCTCAGCCTTTATTCTGGAATTGGTTGGTAGACTATCAGCTTGGCTAGTGTAGATATCTTATTATATATAAGAATGAGGCTAAGTATAATAGATGTTTATTCAATATACAGCACACAAAGCTTGTATATATGCACCAGAATTTAAATTCTAATCTTTTTCATTCTGTGTTTGGTTCCTGCTATGCCAGTTATCATTCCCATCAAGAGGGAGAAAACCTAATTTGGAGTTGGTGATTTTGCAGGGGGAACGTTTAGAAAGTGTTATTAAATGAAACATTGAGGTCATTGAATTGTTGGAGCTAACCTGAATGATGGTTTGCTAAATCAGCCCGAGCAGTCTGGTTTGTAAATAACACTAAGTCACAATAGCTTCAAAATCACATAAAACCAACATCAGCCTAATCATCTGATGGCTTAGTAATTTTGTGTGTATCAGCCTGTTGCAAGCCACTGAAATGAATGGGAAGTGCAAAAGAAAATTAGAATATTTGCTCTGTTTCTATTTTGATGTTTCATAGAAGTTTCATAGTGGATTTCAGCATTTGATGTCAAGCTTACATTCTCTGCCAAAAGGCTGTAACAGCCTGTGAATAGACTAATTCTTGGCTGAGGAGACCATTGTTTTATGAAATGATCTTACAATAATTGAACCTTTCCTGAAGGTTTATGTTCATAGTGGCTAAACAATGTTTTTAAAGGCTGCCAGGGAGGTTCTACAATTAGTTCAGGCAAATAAATAAGATTTAATTGATTCAGTTTCCTCCTCTTTGATCCGGCTCACCTCCTGCTGAATCTTTAGCTGAGATTTATTTACAGGGTTTGGAGTAATACTCTTCGTTGCAACACAGATACTTCCATCTGGGCATTTCAGCTGCTGTTTGGCTGCCATTATGACAGGAAATAGGCAGAGAAGCTATTAGAAATCCATCCCACTGGGATTGGCCCATTCCACCCGTGCCGACAGAGAGGCATGCTGTGAGCCCCATCAGTCCAATTATTCCAGCTAGTGGGGTCCAGGAGAGAGGCCTTCTCTGTCATTGCACCTGCCCTCTGGAACATCTTGCCCCCCCCCCCATGTGAGGGCCACCCCTACCCTCCTGACCTGCACCCATACTCCACACCTTTGGATTTTAGTGGTTGGCAGTTATTTTATATATGTAAAGTATCTTGTCTCCTGTTCTCCTGGGATGTGTCACAAAGGATCATAAATTTAAGTTTCTTGCTTTATTCAGTACTTAGGTTTGCACAGGAGACTGATCAGCATCTTACATTAACTTCATGCAACACATGACGTGCGTTGTATTTATTGAAGCATCACTTCTAAAACACTGACTTTTATGAGAAGATACTCTCTTGGGTTATATCAGGGATTTACTGTGATATTGTTCCATCTCAGCCATATTTTTTTGTTTTCATACCCTCAGCTCCTATGACTTTAATGAAGCTTGTGACGAGTCTTCTATTTCAAGCATTACAACAATACCTAGGGGGGAGCAGCTGAGGTGTGCCAGCTGAGGGTTGAATGCAAGAAGCAAGGACATTATGAATCACTGCTTGGATGGGATTATCATTGCAACAGAGATGTTAAGAAAGGGAAAGGCCCATTTTCAGCAAGATTCTGGATTCAGGAATTGCTGTGCTGTAGCTCATCATTGTGAATGGTGGATGTGGGTTGACTGCAATGACCTCTGTTTTTGACCTTCAGCCAGAGATGCAATACTCTTGGAATCAAATATTACCCATATTATGTGTAGTAGCAAGAACTTTTTCAGTGTCAGGAAGAAATAGAAAAAATGTTTTCTCAGCAGAATCATCTCTAAAATAGACTTCTTTTGTATGACTTCGTTCACTTCCTTTAAGAGAAACATGGGTTGTCAAGAGGAGCAGGGCCATCTCTGAGTTGCCACCAACCCATTGGTACCACCTCATTATGATTTTTAAGAAACTATTGAATAACATTTTATTTTACCTGGCATTTTGAACAGGAGTTAACTGATTTAGTCTTTTCGTAGTCTTTTTATACATAATTTTACATTGTTTCTGTTACATCTGAAGCACTGGATATGGTTTATAGTTGGATATTTTCAAAATCTATTTATATATATTTTTAAAAATTCAAAAGGAAGATAAAACTATAAAGCAAGAAAAAAATCAAGAGAAATCTTAAAGTGAAAGAAAGAAAAACAAGCAAAAGAGAGAGAGAAGGCATACGAAGATCCAATCTTCTATACAGCAGTTATAAGTACAATTATAAATTTCCTTCTTATTCTATGGTTACAACATGCCCCTCTTTCTATAATCTGCCCACTTGTAAATTCAGTTTTTTCTGTTTTACACAAAAAGTCTAAAGGGTTTTCCGATCAGGGATAAATGTTAATATTGTCTTTTCTCTGATTAAAAGAAAAATCAATTTAGCTGTTTTATCCAGTTCCATCATCTTCACCAGCCATTTCTCATTGTGGGTAGTGCCGAATCTTTTCATCTTCGTGTGCACAATAATCTTGCCGCAGTTAGTTCATAAATAAAACAAAGTTCCATGACTTTTTTTCTAACTGTCCATCAATACAAAAGGGGAAAAAAATCTCTGGTTTCTATTGTATGTTAGTCTTTAAAATCTTCCGAATCAGTGTGTGTATTTGAATCCCAATTTTTCTAACTTTTTTTACCCATTCATCAAACATGATAAAATGTCTCTTCTTGTTTCCAACATAAATTTAATATAAATGTATACACTATAGACAATTTCTCTGGTGAGGTCTCAAGGATTTTTTCAAAGTCTAAATGGTTTGTGGAGAATAAGTTATATGTCGATTTTATTCTAAAATGCTTAGAACATGTGTTAATATATGTTAAAGAAAATTAAGAAATTTTAAACAGTCGTATGCCTAAAGGACTTCTATAAAAATGGGATATCAAGTTTACATGAATCGCACTAAAATGATAGAGTACCTATCTTGTAACTTCCGGAAATGTATATCAAATAACATTCAGATGGTGCTAGTTAGAGGTGATAGTTGTTGTTTTTTTTACTACTTTCAGTGGGGTAAAATAGCAGAGGGCCATTATTGAATAGCAAAGGAACTTTTCTATTCTCTACATTTCTCGTTCATGTAAGACTGCTAACTTATGTTTATCCATGATAGAGCTCTATTTCATATGGCTCTATATTATTGTAGAAGACACATCAAGATCAAGTATTTGAAAGTGTCTTCAAGCAAAATTATCTATGTTCAAGAGTGCCTTGATGTGATAGAGAAGTATAATGCAAACTTCTCCCTGTTATGTAATTTACTTGAGTAGTTGGTGGTGTTATTTTAAATTTATTGGCCACCAACTCCAATGGACTCTATTCAGCACACAACACTAGAAAAACCCCTTTTAAAACAGAGTTCACAAATATTTGTTTCCATGGGCTAACTAGGTGGCCCCAAAGTTATTAAATTATAAATAAGTTCCTTTTCCATCCAAAAATTGTCATAACCTTACTAATGCAAGGCATTAATAAAAGTACATTTTATTGTGTCTTCAGTATGCTATCATATTTTATAAACCAGAATTACTATAGGGGAAGCCAATAGTAATAATGAAAGAATAAATAAAGTCTTAAGTTGGTGGCAGTGCTTAACTAGCAGAACGAGCCTCAGAGAGTAGAAAGAAATTGCAAAATAATTAGAGAAACATGGGGTGGAGGTATGCAAAGACAGAACTAGCACATATGTTCACCATAGACTTTAACCCTGGCAATAAGAAGCTTGGTGTGAGTTAAGATTCTCTAACAGGAAATTCTCAACCTTCTTATAAAACGGTGATCTCCATACAACTTTGAGGTTACTGTACTATAATAATGTTTTGGTTTAATACAATTATCCGTTGGATTTGGAACTGCCTTTTTCAGTGGACTTGTGTTGATAAAAACAGCTTGGGAAATATGCAGCAATTGCCAAATATCTTGCTCTAGCTGGACAGACTTCCTCTTTTTAGCCAATATAATATTTGGATGGTACAAATGATATGGCTTGATGATCAGTTATGTTTAGTACCAATATTGGTTTGGATAATGTTAAAGTATAGCTGTCAGCAGTAGAAAAAGGTCATTACTGTTCATGTGGCTGTGACCAACTGAGTGGTTTTGAAAATTTGAATTATGAAAAAGTTGGGTATAGGGTAGCCCCCTGTGTTTCTAATGCAGTTTCGCCCACATATCTCAGCCCTTTCCTTATGGAGGGTAATCACAGTGGTGGGATTCAGCAGTTCACAGCGGTTCAGGCGAACCGGTTGTTAAATTACTCAACCTCCGCTACCAAACTGGATCCTGGGTGCTGTGCTGCAATGGAGAAATGGGCAATGGAGCGGCCGGCGCAAGGGAATGAGAAGTCTGCCTTCCCTCCTCCTTCCCTTGTATTGGCTGTTCTGTTGCCTGTTTCTCCATTGCAGCACAGCACCCAGGATCCACTTTGATTGGGCTGTGTGTGTGATTTAACAACCGGTTCTCCCAGGGTCAGGTTGGCCATCGTGGGAGGCTTGTCCCACACGTGTGGTGGAGCTGGAGGACAGAGATGGGCCAAGCCTCCCATGACAGCCAACCTGACCCTGGGCGAACTGATTGTTAAATTATTTGAATCCCACCACTGAGAGTAACTATAAATCAACATGGATTAGAACTATTTTATTAAAACTCCAACATCCAGGATCAAGGTTGATTCAGCCTTCCATCCTTCTGAGGTCGGTAAATTGAGGACCCAGATTGTTGGGGGCAATATGCTAACCCTGTAAACCACTTAGAGAGGGCTGTAAAGCACTGTGAAGTGGTATATAAGCCTAAGTGTTATTGCTATCTCAGCCTCTCCAAGGAAGAGTTCCTAATGATGGGCTATGAACATGCATTTAATGCATTTAAACAAAGTATTAAGGATCAGGACATGTCTGCTTTACCCAAGAATGTTTTCTTGAACATACAGTGAGATATTTATATCATATAACTGTCTCTAAAATCTTAAAGGACATTAACTTTGGCCTGTAATGTTGTGCCCAAAGCAGTTCTGTTGGACCGATATAAAAAAGTTCCATATGAGCTGAGTCTGTGCTCCTGTAGACAAGGGGACCATTGAAACTACAGTTCATATCCTGTGTATTGCCCCTTCTGTAGGGACTTATGGACTCATAACACCTTACCTGATTAAATATCCAGAAATTCTGATCGCTTTTATGTACAACTATGATTGTTAGATCAGTATGATCCAGTTTTTCTGAATGTAGCTAAGTTTTGTAACACTGTCTGTAAAATTAGGCAGACCTTGATCACCCACTGATGATTTCATCATCAATTGTAATGTATTACTATGCTTTGTTCAGTTTTGCTTTATTTTAAAGTTTAATTTTATGTGCTGCTCTGTGATTGTAATATAGATTGGCAATTGACAAAAAGGCAATACTGAGAGGAAAGATTTTCATAAATTTTTCTGGCTGTCCAGGAGCAATAGTTTTCATTTTATATTTCTTTGTCTAATAAGAGAATATTATATCTGTTTTCCCATAACCAAGACAGACTGGAATGAGCCTAGATCAGTGTTTCTTAACCTTGGCAACTTTAAGCTGTATGGACTTCAACTCCAGAATTTTCCTACCAGCATGCTGGCTGGGGAATTGTTGGAATTGAAGTCCATACAGCTTAAAGTTGCCAGAGTTGAGAAACATTGGTCTAGGTAATATCACTATTGGCTAGAGTTGTGAGGCCATAATGTGCTCCGATACTTTATCAAATATGTCAAGTTGCAACTGGCTGTCTGAAAATATAGCATCTACATTCGTTTTTACCCTTGCTCTGTTCAGAGTTGGAGACTCTTTAAGTTTTCAAAAAGGCATTATTGATTTCTAAGGTCTAAATACCCAGCCCATTTTTAAGCTAATATTACAAGACAGTATGCAAGTGGTTGTTCTATTTTGTATACCTGGATAATACATTTTGGTTTATTCTGCAGCTGTTCACATTCCACATTCCTTTATTATAGTTAAGGGTGGGTGGTTTTTTTTTTGTCTAAAGCCAGAACTTTAAATTATTCAATTGTTTATTTGCTGATAAACAAATGGCTTCAATTTAATTTTTTTAGATATACATTAATATTTATCCTTTAAGGAATCTCAGACTTATCCCAAGTACATTTTATTTAATATATTTATAACTTACCTACAATGCCGAGGATCTTGTAGTAGATTATACTACATAATGCATTGTACTGATAAAGGAGAATATTTGTAGTTCAGGGTTGAAATGAGATGTCTTTGGTGCTCTCTGAGCTTGGTTGTTTTCATGCAGACATTTCATTACCCAAACTAGGTAACATCATCAGTACTAGTAAGGAATGGCTCTCAGTTTATATTCTAGTAGTTTGCCCTGTCAGTGTTGTTGGGAATTGTCTTGGAGGTTCTTTGGCTGAGCTGTTTACTGTTTGCTTGTTTGGCAGTTCTGTGATTAGGGCATTGTTTAGTTTTTGATAGTTGGTCTGATGTTAATCTGATGCTCACATTATTGATCTGATCTTAATCTTGGTATTAGTCTATCCATTTTGTTGGAAGATATTGCACAGATGATCTGTTTCCTTTTTCTGCTGCTCAGGGTTGCTGCACTGTGTTTGTCTTATCTGAGTAGAGTTCTTACACAAGAACAAGTCAAGTCCAAAAACACCAGAGAAGTTCTGGAAGCCTGGCATTCCAACAAATTGGCCATCAGTAGATACAATACATATAAACAGTATCTACATACTCTGCAGAAGAGACAATGAACAAGCCAAAAGGGACCTAAGCATCATCAGCAATCAACACCCAGATGAGCATAGATTAATACCAATATTAACTCAGAAAACACAATCAAGAAGTAACAAAGTAACAATACCTCAGTCAAGGAACGGCCAAATAAGCTAATACTAAACAACCCAACCAAATAACTCCCAAAACCACTCCCACTAATGCTGACAGATCAGGCCACTAGAATATAAACTGAGAGCAAACCCCACTCTAGTACTGATGATGTTACCTAGTTTGGGTAATGAAACATCTGCAAGAAAACAACCAAGCTCCGAGAGCACCAAGGACCTCTCATAATGTACAGTATTATTTTCATCAGTAAGTGCCCAGTAATATTTACCATGTAAAATATGAAGTGATGCTCCATTTTGTTTTGTTTAATGATATTCATAGTCTTCCTTTTTTGCTAACTGATGAATATTATCAATAAGTTAGGTGTCTACCTGGAAGGAGAAAGATGTCTTACATACTAATCTTGTATTTAAGAACTCCCATATCCATTTAACATTGGTTTGGGGTGATACAAACTAAAATCCAAAATTTTTGAGAACTCAGGTTCTTTATTCTTATGTTTTACACACACACACCTGCATGCCTATACATACACCCTAAACTACAAAACTGCCAGAGAATTTATGTATAGCCTAAGTGATGCCATTTTATTTTGCAGTACAAAGGGAGGTCAAACTTGCATGTATTTGAAGATTGGTGTGGAGGAGCTGTGGGACATCTAAGGAAGAATCTGCATTTTCCCCTATATCCTCATGTGAGTATAATCTATTCTCCAAAAAGATGCCAGTTCTTCTTAGATTCCAAGAAAGTGCTTCTTCTCTTTTTCTATGCAGTAAATATTCTTAAGCACTTCTGAAGTGAATTTACATTTTCTTAAATGTAATTTGGCTTTATTTGAATGATAGTGAATGCCAGTAATATCTTTCATTTAATAGTATTTATCATTCATTCATTCGTTTACAGCATTTGTAAACTGTTCCTATCATTCTGACTCTTTGTATACAACAAAGCAAGAAAAATTGAAGTGTACAAAAGTAAAATAATCACAGTCCGTCTTTTCTGGCAGGTCCTATCATGATTTGCTGGTCTACAGTTTCTCCTAATTAAAGATTGTGCTGTCTAGAAATTATTGGAATTACAGTTCAGTACAACCTAAGGACATAAAGTCGAGTAAAAATGTAGTCTATACAGCTTCCTGTCCCTATGATTGTGCTCAAATATGGGAACTCTCACAAAATTAGAATCTGATAGAGGAAGTTATACAGTAGTGTGGGAAGATCAGCAGTACAATAGAAATTCCCACTTGACTTCATTTATTCTTATAAATGGTGCCTTTAGATTCTTACAATAGTCACTTTGGTGGATGAGTGAATGAATTTTATAGCCAAAGGCCAGCAATGTAAAAGAGCTTAGAAGAGGAAAACATCAAGACAATAGTGCAACACATAATAAAGCAGACAGTAAAACTAAAGTAATAGGACATTATTTACTGTATCTGAAGAGAAAGTTTAACTGGCATTCCCTCACTCTGCTGATGTTTTGTGTAATGCTTTGAATTTGCACAATACGTAGGAGAAGCTCATATATATAAATTCTGTTTTCCAGTGTGCTATCACAGTGAATACAATTGGATAGCATTTGTCCAACATTCCACTTTCCCACTGTGAAGTGGAAAGTTACATGCAAAGAACTTCTTTTTTCCTTTCTAACTTTTAGACTCGTACAACAGTAAAAAAGTTGGCTGTGTCACCCAAGTGGAAAAATTACGGGCTACGTATTTTTGGCTACATTCATCCCTTCAAAGATGGTGAGTACAATAACTTCTCCTTCAAGGGCAGAGCTTCCTTTCTGGAGTTTCTCTCCCTTAGATTCATGCCAGAATATTTTTATTCAAAAAAATCCCCTATTATTGCCTTTCTCCCACAGTCTCACCCTGGGCATTGTTGTGCAGCTTCAGAAGAAGCCAGATTATCTACGTAATGATTGTAACACATTTAACTCCTCAGTGCCCTTCCCAGGTCATAAGTTTTATGCCTTCAAAAAGCTTATGAGACTTTTGAATAAAGTATTTCTTTCTCTCCCCCCCCCCCCTTCTTAAAAATAAACCAAACAATAAGGCACGATCACTCCAGGTTTTTGAGATCAGACGGTAACATTTAAGAACACATGACACTGTAGGTAGCCTGCCAGGACAGGAAACAAATTAAAATTTCAACTTTCCTGCTCTTAATTAGCTAAATTCTCTTTCCTTGTCTTATAGGAGATTTTCAGTTTTCTGTAGCTTCGGATGATAATTCTGAATTTTGGCTCAGCTCTGATGAGACCCCAGCCAATATACGTCTGGTGGCGTTTGTGGGCAAGGTGGGCAACTTTTGATAATAAGATAATAATAAAGGCGTCGTAGCAGCTTTCCATGGGTTGATATGCTTCTTAGAGCCTTCTTACAAACAGTACCATTTGGCACCATCTCTTTGGTTCCTTGCTGAGAGAGTTAAATGTAAATGAAACTGTAGTGTTGCTACTGGGAGACATATAAACCTTGAACCAACTCAGCTGTGAGTTTTACATCTGGAGGCTACATAATTAAAACCTGGATGTATTGTACAAAATTCAAATGTGTGTGTTTGAGGGTCTGTTTGAAATTCTCACATGTTGCAATAGTGATATTTTATATGCAAGCCCCATTCTGTTCCTGTGGTTCACAGCTTGAGCCCATTTGGTTTGTTCACTAACACTGCCTTGCATTGTAGGTCTCTTGTCTATGGCTATAGCACAAGGTTTATGCTTATTTCTCTCAGTTCATTTAGAGTGAAAATAGAGTTCTCATTTCCATACTACGTATTTACCTCTATGTTAGAGAGTAAAGAAATGCTGGAACTAAGGCATGTTTTCCCATATAAAGGAGGAGATTTTCAGTTTGATTTCAGGCAAAATGTTTTGGTTTATTGAGTTAGTTAATTAGTTATTACATTTATTTATGCACTGCCAAGCTCCAGATTCTGGATGATTTACAAATTAACTATCATAAAAGCATCATATAAAATTCCAAACAATTACTCTGTGCAACTGCCAGACCAAACCATCATAACCCAAAACACCAATCAAATAAAAATAAAGCAGGAGCCCAGTGTCACAAAAAAAATAAAAGTTTAGTAAAGCACACATTATTTTGTAAAAGGTGATTAAACAAAACAATACTGGCAGATTGGAGGAAAGTCTGAATCAGACCTTCGAGGTTAAATTATTCCATAGCATTAAGGCCACTGGAAGACAGCTTCTTGGTCTATGACCCCTTGACTTTGTCAGGGCCCTCAGCATCCCTTGCATGTATAGATTGGGGAGCATCCAATTAGGAGAGGCAGGTCCTCAAATAATTTAAAGCCAAGTCACAAAGGGCATTACAGATTAAGGGAAAAAATGGATTGGCTCTGGAAAACTAATAGTAACCATAACATCATATTACAGTTCTCACTAACCAGGCAACTGCATTTTTACCAATTGATTTTTACAGATAGAGATAACCCCCAGAAAAGCATATTATACGGTAGTAATGTAATTGTTGGTTGTGATCATATGGTAAGGTTTCTTTACCCAGGAAAGACTGCAAATGGCACACCAATTTAAGATGGACAAGAACTCCTCTGGTCCTGGTGTCTATCTCTTGTTCTAGTAGGACCTGAAGGTTTTCAGGAAATTGCCTAAGCCATAGATCTTCCTCTTCAAAGGGGAGTGTAACCTCCTCAGATCTGTTAAAGGATCAGAAATAAAGGAGGATTCAATCTGAGCTATGAAGCCCCTTACAGCATGAGGCAAAGACTTCTCCAGCACCTCTGATCTGGCCTAGGATGATTTTATGCAACCGGTATCATGATCAGTGGCTGTTGAAGGACCTGAAATCTAGGAGGGCATATATCTAGCAGAACTACATTGCCTTCTTCACTTGATCAGGTTTTAGTGATGCATGCTGAGTCTGCCCATTCATGTGCTGCCAGGTCGTGAATGAAAGAGGTCTTGTTATGAACAAAGTTGATATTATTAAGACACCCAGAAGTCTAACCTTCAGGTTCAAGTCCCAAAGGTGCTTTTTCAGGAGGCAACTGGACTTTCTTGTTTTTTCTTCTTTGAAGATGTTTCGCTTCTCATCCAAGAAGCTTCTTTAGCTCTGACAGGATAGTAGGGAATCGAAGGATTAATATTCCTTGCAGACAACTGGTCATTTGCATCCTTAGAGAGTCCTTGAAGCACTTAGAGGTTTATCTGTGTCTTCAGGGTCACCTGAGTAGTGCTCCTGTTTCCTGTAGTCTGCAGTTTTTTCTCTGGAGATCCATTCCTACTCCCACACCATTGAAAGGGTGTTCACCCCAAACTGTATAGCTGTTCAAGTGTGAGTACCCGGGAACAAATGGAAATCTGCACCAAATTGTGCTTCCTTTTTTTCCTATAACAGCCAACCTATCATCCTTTATCAAATCTATCTCTTCATGACCCAAGCAGTTGGGCATCCTATTAAAATCCATTCATACTGTGAATACTTTGCTGTTTTGGGGAAAGTAGCATAAGAAGCATAAAAAATGTACAAAATAACTTCAGTAGAGAAACCGTCAATGTTTGTGAGTTTTAGCTCAGCTGTTCAACTTTAAAATGTTTGAAAATGGCTAAATAAATGCTTCTGCCCCCATGCTGTCAACAGTCCCTCTGTAGATTTTTCTGAATCTGGGAAAAGTGCATTCCTGTGCATTTACAGACACAAATGTAATGGACAGAGAGAGAATTAATGCAATTCCTTGGGCTATTTTGATTTCTACAATCGTAGCGCTGTTTTGCTGTTCAGCAAAATCTGTATCTTTGACAGAAGCAGCAAAGTTACGTTAGAGGCCTCAAGGACTGCTCATTCAATATTACTGGTGTGCTTATACGTTAAATACTAATGGCATGTTATATCTTATATGGAATCAGAAAAAGATTTCAAAGAAAAGGTTGGATCTGTGAAACAACTCCAGAGTTGTCTGACTCTGCCCTTAGCCTAAATTCTCATAAATAGGATTTTTTTTATCTGGAAACCTAAAAGGTGTATTTTGAGGAGTTAGAGAATTTGGTAATACCTGCTGTATAATGTTTAAAGATAGAAATATGCATTGTGTTTTATTTGAGCAGAATTCCCACACACAATGAGAATGATGTTCCTACTAGTCCCCTAGTTACCAGAACTATTATATGTAGCTACTTTAGTCTAGCCACTCCTGGTCTAATGCCTTTAGGAATTGCATCTCTCCAACTTGCAGCCAGCAAGATCAAAGATGAAAGACTCTTCTATACAACACCAGCTAGGCAGATCTAGATTCTGCAAAGAAATGACTTCAGGAAAAAGTTTCCTGTGCTTGGAGTTACTTATCTAGGATTCCTTATTCCAACCAAGAGTATGAGAGGAATATGAAGGAAATGCTATTTGCAAAAACTCTTAGTTATTTTCACAATTGTTTCAAGAAGCCAGGAAGGACTGGGTTTTTTTTAATAGCAATGTGAGCAGAATGTTTTTGTGCCAGAAAGAGATGTGAAAGGGTTAAACTACACTTCCTGCACCATTTTTTTCAGCCTCTGAATTAAAGCCTCTGAATTTGCTTGTCAGTAAAGAGCAAAGAAGAAAGAGAACCGTTGGGAGAAAAACACATACAAATACTGTTATGTATGATTAATAGCTTGGTTCTAAAAACATTAGGAAGTAGTCAATCACTAGGAACACTCTTTCAGGACAGAGACGTTTTCATGTGAAATTGATCAGATTTCATATCTGTTTTCCCTTCCTCTGAACATGTGTTTTTATTGCTTATCTCACTTATATTTCAAAGACTGTCTCTCAAACACTGGGAAGTTTTGAAATCCCCAGGGTGTACCAAACAGATTTATAATGTGCTTTTGACATTCTGTTAACAAATTAAAGCAGTACAAAATTAAATCTTCCTTTATGGTCATATTTTAAACTTGCATGGCCAATTCCCAGAACAGCTGTAGTTCTCTCAATGTGTATATTTGTAATAGATGCACAAAGGCCAGGGTCAAAACTTGCACATTTATACCCCTTTTCACATATAAAGAATACCAGACCTAGGATCAGTGCCACATCCCTGTGTTATGAGAATGGTGTGGAATTTTCTGAAGCTATTGCCAGCTGAGATTATTAATTTACAGTTTAGTCATTACCTCATAACAAATGTTTCAAAGGCAGTTTCATAGCTTTTCCTCTGGGTGTTCCATTGCTCTGCCTCCCACCTCCTTGAATTTTTCCTCTCCTGAAGCCAACATGCTATAGTGCCCTGTAACCCCCCTCCCCATTTTCTTTAAGAGTAATTGGAAAAGCAGATTTGTTGTTACTTTCACAAAGCTACCATTTTTATTCCCTCCCCATAAATGCAAATACAAAGGGGAAAAATGAGATTGGGAGGGATAGGATGCAGGCTGGAGCATTTATTTTCTTGTAATTTCTGTACTTTTCCATCTTCTTTGATTCCACCTCTAGGTAGCAGAGATGGGAATGCTAACAAAGACACAAGTGGAATTTTTTAAATCACCTGTGGGCTGAAGCTGGGACAGTGCCTTTAGAAGTTGTAGCTGGTAAAGTTACAACTACTTTTATTTCAGGCATTATTTATTTATTAGATTTTTATCCAGCTTTTATTACTTTACATATAACTCAAGGCAGGGAGCATACCTAATAGTCCTCCTATTTTTCCCACAACAGCAACTCTCTGTGGTGAGTTGGGTTGACAGAGAGTGACTGGCCCGAAATCACCCAGCTGGTTTTCATGCCTAAATTGGGATTAGAACTCACAGTCTCCTGATTTCTTGACCACCTGCTCAGCCACTACACCAAACTGACTCTCACTGTTATAGAGATTGGAGGCCCTATTATGGGATAAGCTTACCATTTTTGCATTATCACAGAAGTGACCAGTTGCAAGCCATTCTTGTTTGATTAGTCCTTTTTGATCTTGCCTAATCGCAAAAGCCAAGCCTGGCTGAATTAGATTAGTGCTTGAATAGGAGAGTATCAAAAGACCTCAGTAGGTAAGACTGGAAAGTAAAAAAAAAAATACTGGAAGAAGGCAATAGTAACAAATTTCTCCGAGTAGCTGTTTTTTTAAAGCAGAAGATGTCAGTTATCACTAATGAGGTTATTAGGAAACATCAATACTTTTTATTTCTGCAGAAAAAATGAAACAATATCTTCATTTCTTCTTCTTTCCCCCGCCCCCTCCTTAGCTGGGCTCTGAGTGGACTGCTCCAGGAGAATTCACAAAATTTAGCTCTCAAGTCTCGAAGCCAATCCGGTAGGTGTTTCCACCATGTCCTTCTATTTTTTATTTTGACGGATAGACTGATCCTAAGAATTAAAAGAAGAATAATTCACTACTTTTGAAACTGACAAAGGAGAGTAGCCAAGTCATGAAGTGGAAGAATGGCTTTTCATTTTCTTCAGGCTGGTTTGTTTTTGCTTTAATTCTCTCCACTAAAATCTGTGGAAGTGGAGATTACTGTAGGCTCAAGAGTGCATAATCCATGGGCTCAATCTGAAATCATTTAACAAAGGTAAGTTGAACTTTTGAATTGATAAGTCCAAGGCCAGACACAGAGCACTCTGTTTCGGTTCCTGTTGCTGATGGGAAGATTTTCTATGGGGAGCATTGGGATCTCCAGAACAGATTCAACCCAGCAGAGAATCTTGTTCTCTTTCTTCAACCACCCTTCTGAATTTCCCAATTTTCTCACAGTCCCCTACTTAGGCCTCTAGGAATTAATGCTTGAAGGCCCTAAAGGAGTTTGTTCAAAGGACTCTTTCCAACAAGTCATGCAAAGAGCACATTGCAGAAAGACTTCACGTATATTTCAGTATACTTTCATCAGAGTTGGTGTAATCTACCCCCACTCAGCTTAAGTATTGAATTAGATCCATGAGATGGACAGAACTGGCCAATTGAAGCCCTTGCCCCAAAAGAGTTACTCTGAACTTCTTGCCTGACTAGGTAGAATAATGACCTCCACATTGGAGGTGTGGTCGAAGTGGGGGTGAGCTTCCTTTTTTCGAAGAGCTTATGAATTCACAAATATCAGGTGGTCATGCACCATGTGATTCCACATTTAGAAGTAGCATAGTGGGTATTAAGGAGGGTTGACTGTTTAGAAGAAACAGGATGCTGAATAACAGCTATGAAAATATATTGAGGCAAGAAGGGAGTCTGCAACAAAGCAGGATTAGTTATGGCAAGCCCTTCCCTTACATACTTGTGTTGTTACCCCACTATGAAGCAGGGCTTGTTCAGTAATAGCACTGGGCTTACTTAATGCTACAAAACCACATCTTTCTCTTTCCTTGCCAGTTAACCAGCCTAGTGAGTTCTTTTTTGCTGGTAATTGCCAATTGCCAGCTGAAAGCAGAGTAGCAACTGACCTGATTTCTGTTGTTTGTTTTGCTAACAGTAAACAACTAAAGTGCCATTTTTCTGTTATTATTATGGTTAGTCACACAATTAACCAGATATTTAGACTGGATTTAGCATTTTTAATGGTGTTTAAATGCTGATGATCTTTAAGTGGTGCTCCAGATGTTTTAGGATTGCACCCAAGACGCCTATCACTATTGGTACTATCTTTGCTTTATTGTGCTATAGTCATTCTATTTGCAGGTCTTGTTATTTTGTGATTTATTATTATTTAATTTTCTGAAAATTGAGTTGTGTCAGTTGACTTCACTGGCTGTAGATGGTTAACTTTAGACCCAACTTTCTTCACCCAAGGCCAGTTTTAATCCAAGTTCACAAAGCAATTTGCTATGTTCTCATAACATTGTAGTTCCAAGCAAATAAACCACACCCCAACTTAACATGATGGTCTTGCTTACATGGTGTGCTAAGACTGTACTTAAACTTCAACAAACATTGAACTGTAAACTGCCCATCCTTATTTTAGGCTCTGCAAACCCAGGTTGTCTCTCAAAGTTGCTTAAAATGGCAATTAAACTTACTTTTCCATTAGCCTTTTTCCTTTTCTTACTGACTATCTGTTCTGTATCTTCTTTTTTTCCTTTACTGTCTCCTCTTCTCTCCCTAGTTTACACTAAGGCCAGTCACTTTAAAGCTAAGCCACTTTCTGTCAAATTAGAAGTCTGACAACTTCATTCCCATTGTTTTTATTCTTCTTTCAGTGAAGCTGGCAACTCTCTTATGGCCACATCTTCTTTTGCTCCATCAATTCATTGTCAAAGCTGGACCGCTCTTGGCATTTTGCTGAAGAAGTGTTTCCCTTATACACAAAATTGTTTTCTCTTGTTTTGTATCCAGTCAACAGAAAAACACAGGCCATTTGAGTAAGTGGGAGTCCTTAGAAGGTATCTGTTCCGATTCGTACAAAATTTTCAGTACTGGAGCTGCAGAATCTCTTGAAAATGACTACCTTTTCTCTATTTCAATACAGTGCATCCTGTGAAGGAAATCTGTAACTGCCAAAGGCAGCCTTTTCTACTATAAAGCAGCTGTTACCTTTAGGAAGCTTCTCCTAATGTTTCATCAACATTTGGAATCTTCAGTCTCATTAGCTCTAGTTCTCTTTCTGGACACAGAACTTATCTTCTGGTTCTTCTCATGGCAGAGTTACCATACGAGTAACTCATATCTGCTGTCAATACATTATTTTCACATACGGTAAAATGGCTGCAGTTGTAACCTGGTTTAATGCAGAGACTAGGACCAGGAAAACGTAGATTCAAATGGATCCTCAGCCATGGAAATTCACTACTGTCTTTGGGGCAGTCACTTTTCCTTCAGCCCATTGTATCTCACAAGTTGCTTGAGGGGGCAGGTAAAATGGGGGGAGGGTTGTTTTTTGTTTTGTTTTTTGCAGGGAGGGTCCTCCTAAGCTGTAGACTATCCATTCATGGTGTTGTTACTTTATGCTCCTTTAACACATATAAACTCCTTTGTCCTTTCCATGCAGCAAGGGATTGTTTCGCACATAGTTGTAATGGCGTGAAAGTAATATTTAAATAGATCTCTGTGAAGGTTACAAACTTTTTTTTTCCTGGAAGTCACAGCCTATGCACTAGTTTCATTTCTCCCTCATCCCCAATATATATTTGTCTTTCTCTCTCTTTTTTTTCTTTGCATAGCCTCGTTTTTCTCTGTATACAGCCTATGCTGTATCATCAGACGGGAGGTGAAGTGTGGGTCTTTCAGAGTTTCCTCGCTAGGGTCAAGACACTAACCATTCCAAAGTAATAATGAAGATGTGTCCTGAATGCTTATTGCTCTTCCCTGTTGCTAGAGGAGAGTGATGAGGACAGTCATTCAAATGGAGGAACAGAATATGAATGGAAAAACACATGCCTAAACAATAGAGGAGCTGAGACGAAGCTGACTACTGGCATGATGGAAATTTTCCAGCAGTAATACCATCATGCTGGTACTTCAGTAGAATTTTAAAAATGTGAATCTTTCAATGATCTAGCACTGATTCATGCAGGGAGGAATATTAAGATACAGCATGTACTTGTGTCATTTAACAATCAAAGCACTCAGCAGATCAAGAAACAAAGGTCAATATATATTTTACCTCAACTTCTCTGTTGGAGACATAGTGAGACTGAGAGTAATTCACTATTTCAAGTCCAAAAAGCTATGGATATAAAGTTCCCTGAACCCCTCGCCCAAAATTTCACCAGAAATAGAAAAGCTCTCTTGCTCTGGAATTTGGGTCAGTCAAACCTTTTTTTTTTTTTTGGCATGAATTTGTTTTCCCGTTCCCATGTCTCCCATTCTTGAGAACATCCCAGGTACTGTATGTGTTCTTGGGTGTTCTCAAATCCCATGAGAAACAGGAATGAAGAGAGCTTAACCCCAACCCATGAACTAAAATATTTGCTCATGAATTTTCTTGAAAGAACTAAAAAATAAATGCCTTTGTTAGATTTTCTCTGAATACTACAAAGTAAAGTCAGGAGCAAGTTTTCAAAGGTTTTTTATAGCCTTTCCATCATTAATAGCAATAGCACTTACTTACATACCGCTTCACAGTGCTTTACAGCTCTCTCTAAGTGGTTTACAGAGTCAGCATATTGCCCCAACAATCTGGGTCCTCATTTTACCAACCTTGGAAGAATGGAAGACTGAGTCAACCTTGAGCTGATCAGGATCGAACTCCTGGCAATGGGCAAAGTTAGCCTGCAATACTACATTGTAACCACTGCACCACCACAACTTTTAATGATTAATGATTCCTTACTTCTGTTCCTGGAAATGATTTGATACAATCTATACTTGAGAGCTTGTTATATTTTGGTTCAGTGTTTTTCATTTTTCTGGAAACTGTTATTTTAAATGGAAGGGTCTAACTTTTGAACATTTGGCAGTGGTTGACCAAGGGATATACATGAGCTATACAACATTTCTCCTGTGGCTAGTGTTTTCAAACTGATGGGGAGAGAATTGTTATTTGCTGCAGACTGCCTTGCAGATGGTTAGCTTGGGATAAAGTACTGTGGTAATCTAATTAAAAGCCAATGGAAAAAAGTGGAAGGGAAGAGTGGGCATCATTAATAGGGGTAACAATTGTGGGGACTTATTTGCCATACCCAGTTCAATGAAACAGCTGATTGGAGACTAGCCAGCTTTGATAGCAAGAAGTCTGTTTACTTTCAGGAGTTCTCAGGGGAAATTAGAGGAGCTTTTTATCCTTGTTCAATTGAAGGATAGCTGTGATGAGCAGGACTTGACATTGCTAGTTTACATGCCCTGCTTGTATGTATCAGCATACACACACACAACACATATATGCTATAAAAAGTATCCATATGTCTGATTTGGGACATATTTTAGTGTTTGTGTTTAATGGTGTTATTTTAAATCACCTGTAGCCCAGTGAGTGAATGAATATTTTTAACAATCCATTAAATAGAATGAAACAAATACAATCTCATGACTTTCCTAATCTATACCTTTTCTTTGCTGTTTTGGTCCCAGGCCTTATTGAGCTACATCACTGAATGCCTTTGCTGGATCATATAAACTTCCTTCATTCAAGTCTTAGCCAGAAATATATTTTATTTTGCCTCTTAGGTGGCAAATGTTCAAAAGTATTGCACTACCCTTATTTATTTTTAAAAACCAAATGTGTATTCCATGCTTTCATTAGCAGCTTACCGTGTGATCTGTAATCTTAGAAACAGTAACTTCTGGCTTGAAGGAAACTCCAGGATCACCTCTTTTCTTTCTTTCTTTTTTTTTTCTTTTTGGCCCGAAATACTATATCTTCATAAAGAAAACTAAGCTCTCCTTTAGTTTGAACAATTTTTGATCCAGAAGATAAGCAATGATGGTTTTAAATTACAGGGAGGTAGATGTTGGTATAAGAGCTTTTCAAAATCAGAGAGTCTCAAAGAGTGATGAACTCTCCTCTATTGGAGATGTTAAGTGAGTGCTGGATGGTCACCTGTCAGGGATGCTTCACTAATGGATTCCTGTATTGAATAGGGAGTTGGATTTGATCATATCTAAGATCCCTTTCAGTTCCTTCCATTTTGTAATTCCATGACTTGGTGGTGGTGTTTTTTTGTAATCTTAATCAGCATTATACATCATTAAAATATACTAGATTGCTTATCGGTTAAAATGCACAGGCATGCTTTCAAACTTTGTAAGAACTGCATCCCTCTCCAAGAAAGAAAGGAATGGAAATAGCAATAGCATTTAGACTATATACCACTTTATAGTGCTTTGCAGCCCTCTCTAAGCAGTTTATAGAGTCAGCATATTGCCCCTCAACAATTTGGGTCCCCATTTTACCCACCTCGGAAGGATGGAAGGCTGAGTCAACCTTGAGCCTGATGAGATTTGAACTGCCAAATTGCAGGCAGCCGGCGGTCAGCAGAAGTAGCCTGCAGTACTGCACTCTAACCACATATAAGTCATATATGTCTTCATAAATGGATAATCCATTAAGTTAAGGGGACTTGCTTCCAGAAAAGTGGGTGTAGATGGCTCACTAGGTCTTCTCTATCACTTCCCACAGGTAGGGTTGATATGAACTCACCATATCAAATTGGGGAAAGGATTATAGGCATTCAAAATCAATTCCCAACCTTGCTACATATTCCCTACATATGCATCAAAATAGGGTCAAGCTACAGCACCAAAAACTCTGCAAATGAGTGACCAAAAAGGACTTTTCCGCCTTCCAAAAGCCTACCTTCATTTTCTTGGCGTGAAGCTTCTCCTCCTTCAGGTGTTCTCGAAGGATCTCACGGTGATTCACTTCCTGCTCTTGGGCAAATTCACCAAGGGTATACCTGCGGACAGAGTTATGCCGCTGGGCCATGCCCAGGGAACTGCCCCCTTGGCTAGGAACGCTGGTAAATCCCTGACGCCTTGCAAAGTAGTACACAGTCACCTGGTCGAAGCGCACATTCTTTCTACGCAGCTGTTTCTGCCTTTTTAAGATGGAGGTTGCTGAGATGTAAGAAAGCAAAACAGAAACACCGCTTGAAAATTGAAGCAAGGATGGGTCTCCTTTCACACACCCCATTTAATATTTTCTTCATTGTTACAGAGCACCCGTGGCAAATGTTATTTGAAGAATGTGTCCTCCACCATAGAAGCTTTCAAACTTTTCCACATTGACACATACCTGCCACTTAATTCCTAAGCACTGGACAGAATTCTGAGCATGTTCCAGGATATAAAGAGCACTGGCTGAAGCCCGCAGGGTTTTATTGCAGCTCTGAACAACCAAGAGTGAAGTCTGTAAGCTATTTAAAATTCTGGCTGTGCACTACACAGGCGTATTAGTAATGACAGGCAAGCTGTCTTTCCAGAAATCTGGGAAATACTGAGAAATCTTTAGTTTCTGTAGAATCAATGCGGCATCGCAATCGGTTTTTCAAATGCCACTAATGTTATAAAAACAACAGGCATGGCAATGTTTTGTTAAGTCAGATCCTTATCCAGTAAATCATATTTTCACATCTAACCTTCTTCTCCAATCATAACCAGCAATGAAGTTAACGTAGGCAAGCCTATCTGAGTAACAATCATCGGGGAAGAATGTAAGCTGTTTGAACTATTGGCTAATTCTACTGAACTAAAACTAAAGTCCTGGAACGAATAGCCTGATTAATTTCTTATAACTCTTCATGCTCCAAGAGTGGATAAAAGAGGGTAATCAATATGGCTAGGCAGAACACGAGGGCAGACACATGATCCTAGGAAAAAGCACAGCTGCTTTAGGGACTTTACTTATTTTACTAGGCTCCTACACTATTCTAATCATGTCTGACTCTGAGCAGCTTACCAAGATCCAGAACAGTAATAAGGTTAAAAGCTAAACAGAAAAATGTAAGCAACGTAACAAATAACACCCAGCACTGAGGAACAACCATAAAAGTGTGTATTTATTTATATTTCTATAGTCTACCTTCTCACAGGGACAATATTAAAAGAAGTATAATTTTTTTTTAAAAAAATCAACATTAATACCAAGACAATAGAGAAAAATATATATTAAAAATAATGCAGCCGTCTCCTTATATCACTATTTCTGTGAGATTCTCCAAGCCTGCTGATGTAGCCATGTTTTGAGGGCCTTCTGGAAGGATATCAGGACAGGGCCAATCTCAACTCAGGGGGATGATATTCCACAGGGCAGGCACCATGGCAGAAAAGGCCCTGCCAAATGCATTTAGTCAGGAGAGACTGAAGTGGTTCCCGCAAGACTTGCTGAAATTAGCCAGGTCTTGTAAAAAACTTATGGGGTTGGCAGCTATCTCATATCAGGGAAGCACTGCTGCAGAAAAGGGGAGACAGGGACAGAAAAGAGAGCAGCCTTCTCTTCCACATCTCTCACAAACAGGTCGGGGGGGTACAGAACACCAGAGGAACGTAGTGGATCATTCACCCCGCAACTCACACAAAAGCATTGTGCTACACGGTCCTGCTAATCAAGGTAATCAACCTTTCTGGCTTGGTGGCCCAGCACGGG
>JANHJO010000043.1:146055-157254 GCA_032468235.1 Pseudoxyrhopus heterurus
CCGAAAATGACATTAATAAGAACAAGAGAACTGGGTAAGGAAGAAAGGCCACTAATTATTACTAGTCAGGGGTGTAGGTTGATTGCAGCTAATAGGCTCTGTGAAAATGCTAGGAATCTATTCCAAGAAGCCTCTTGCTTAATGTTTATTTCTAATAAATGTGAGATGTGGACTACCTTTGCTGTGCAAATATCCAAGGGTATGTTAGTTTTACCCCCACCAGTCATACCTCCTCTTTTTTTTGCCCCTTTCTTCCTCTGCCCTCAGATGAATCCAGCCTGAAAATGAATGAGGTAGACCATGTGCCTCAGTCTCTTGCTAGCCACGCTGACAGCTACCTCTGGGGTGCACAAAGGGATGAACATGGAGCTGATATGCTGAAGCCTGACCCTCGGGATATTTTCTTCCTCAGTAAGTGGGAGAGAAGAAACAATTTGACTAAGAGAAACACAGTTGGAGTCTAGGAAGCTGTATTGCGGTCTGAAGAATGATAAAACTGGCGCTTGGGGATTGGGCTAAGTAAATATCCGTGTGAGCGGCAAAGTGTTAACAGGCATTCCTAAAAAGTGTTTATGTATGGGAAATTGACCACCTTTCTGTGTTACTATCTTGAGAACTTTGGAAAGGGCAAGATAGATGTCTCTAACCTGATGTTCACCAGGAATATTGGAGTACTTCAGCATGGGAATAACGAAAGCTGGTCCTGTATTGTTTATAATGCGGCAGGGTAGATAGATCACTTTATGCTGGAAGGAAGGATGCTCCTAGGAAAGTGCTTCTCCACAGAAAGCAAAATCCCTCCTCATAAAGTGCCAAAAAGATGAATATCTGGCACTTAACTGAAGAAATTAAGTGAGAATGTCATAGATTAGGACAAATCAAGACAAGATCACAATTTGGAGTGAATAGTCACTTATGTTGAGTTCGTGTGGACCCTGGAACATCATGTGGTCTAGAAAGGTCTCATTTCTTCTTTCTTAATTGCCTTTATATCAGCTCCCCAGATTGAGCCGTCCCATGTGGAGAATGTGCTGGTCCCCTGTGCCTACAGCCCCACATATGTGGTGAAGGACTTTCCTATTGCCCGCTATCAGGGCCTGCAATTTGTAAGTGTCTGATGGGCTTTGTTACCATTTTTTCCCCTGCCCACATCTCTCGTCTTTTTGTTATTTCTTGTTAATATGCAAAATAACAGCATCAAGAGTGATCAGAATGTTTTAATGGGAACTGCATTAACATTAGTAAACCAGAAAAGAGAGGAAAGGTGAATCTCGGAAGAGAGAATTGGGAAGGGATAGAGAAGAGAAAGGGAAGGTAATTGCTGCCTGAATACCGAAAACATATTTAATGTCTTTTAATAAATCCCTATGTTTCTCTAGCCACAATATCCTGGAGTGGAAGTTTGTTTCTCTATAAAAGAAAATAAAAGCTAGATTTAAAATATATCACAATGCAGACACTGAATGCAGACCTTAACCGTTTCTCTCACCCTAGTTAAGAAGGTTTATGGTCCTGTATAATAATGGTGTTTTAAGATTTGCTTGTTCCTGGTGATATAGTCCGCACATCTGTTCTTCTTTTTCCTTAGTTTCTGTTGAAACTGGAATGATAGACCTCTTATTGTGACTTTTCTTACCAGTTTTCCTCTTCTACAGGTCTACCTCTCTTTTGTTTATCCTAATGATTTCACCCGGCTTACACACATGGAATCAGAGAACAAATGCTTCTACAGAGAATCTCCAATATACCTAGAGAAGTAAGTATGAAGAAGAGTTATTATAAAGCAGCTCTGAAAGAAGTGCTTGAAGTCTAGAAAGTCTATTGTGAAAGAAAGTATGTTATCTTTTAACAGACTGAAGGTTCATCCACACGACCTGCTCACAGCAATGACAATATGTCCCCCTTTCTGCTTGTTGTGGACTTTGCAATGGAGCCTCATCTGGTAGGTAGCCTACTACTGAGGCATGTTGCAGCTGGATCCAAAGTATGGCAAGAAAGAAATATTTTTCTAGAAGATCTCTTTTTTGGACAATAGCAATAACACTTATTTACTGCCCCATATTGCTGTTCAGCCCTCTCTGGGCGGTTTACAGAGTCAGCATATTGCCCCCAGCAATCTGGGTCCTCATTTTACTGACCTCGGAAGGATGAAAGGCTGAGTCAACATTGAGCCAGTCAGGATCAAACTCCTGGCTGTGGGCAGAGTTAGCTTTCAGTACTGCATTCTAACCACTGCACCACTATGGCTCCTTGGCATATGGGGGAAGAAGCTTGAGGTGGGATGATCACAGGTGCAAATCTGCTCAGCTGCAATCGATCTAGCAGGCCTGTGATGGGACCAACCCCTTTGGTTCAGTCCTTGGACCTGAGACTTGTTTTTATGGTGCTCTGTTGACTCTGTGGGAGACTAGAATTGTCACGCTTTCACAGGGACATCCTCCCTCCTCATCCCCATTTTAAGTATTGGTGATTGGTGGACCTAGAGATCGTGACTAGCCTTCTCTGCCTCAACAAGTGTAATAGAAACAGAAAATATTGTTTCTGTGGCCCATATGATGATGTATTCTCTTCCCAGTGTCCAGTGCTCTCTGGGAATGCCCCTCAGTCACTCTCTTCCCAAAATTATTATTTCTAAAAAAAAAAGTTACTTGCAAATTGCAATCTGGTACAGACAGGACTTCAACTTACACTTATGATTTTTTCCTCTTCTATCATTTTGGATGTTCAAAACTGTGTATGTGTGCTGTGATGTGATACATGAATCAGTGAAGTGTTGAAGGTGGTGGAACTTGCTGAGATGGCTAAATTGAATTGTTTGATCAAAGAAAAGGCAATGACTATGTTTATTGCTGCATGGCGACGCCTTATAGACTTATTGCATGAAGCAGGGGAAAAAATGAATTTGTGATTTATGATTTTGATGAGTAGACTGAATAAATTGTAGAAAGGAGAGAGTTGTGTTATAACCATACAATAAGGGGTAAATTTATAATTGTACATATAGCTGCTCTAAACAAGATTGGAAACTACTTTGTATCTTATTTATTTCTTTCCTATTTTTCTTTTATTTTTTTCCTTTCTTGGATTTTTAGGGTTCTCTTTGATTTATTTCTTCACTTTTCATTAGTTTGTATTAGTTTTTATCTTTTTTTAGAAAAATATCCTTAATAAAATTATACCAAAAAAATGAATTAGTAAAGAACCTCCAGCTGTTTACCAATGCACTACTCTAGCTATATCTCAGTTAGAGAAATCTGGATGATAGCTAGGTGTCTAAGGAAGAGAGGCTTTTTTTTTCTTTTTTGCCACCATTTTAGTAGTTGAAAAATAGATCTGAAATAAAACTGGAGAAATTATATGGATGTGCTTGAGCAGAGCATCCCATAGCTGAACATGTCTCTGAGACACACTAAAAACCGTTTAATTCTCCAAGAACACTTATTCAGCGGCTTCACCTCTGAGTGGCACAAATCCACACAACCACCACATTGCAGTTAGAACAATAAACTCACAATTGCCATCTAGTTATTGTTAGATCAACTACCTTTTGGGGAAAAAAATTTAGGAAACGATTGAACAGATCATCCAGACCAGACATCACTACCCAGGTGCACATTTTTCACAGCATTTGGTAATGGCCTTTCCTATCGTTAGTGACATTTGAATTTAACCAAGGAACAGTGCCAGTCCCTGCTCTCATATTGCCACTGGAGATGTTGCACAAAAAGCAGCACAGCATGGCCTCACATTGGATGGTCCTTAGGAACAGCACAATTTATGCTGACATGATTTCCTCCCAGCTCTGGGGCAGGAGGAGAGCATAGCAAAACAACTCTGTGGAAATATTTGAAACATAAAATAAGAATCCAAGAGATATTTGACCTTTGGGCTTCTAGTATATATAATGATAGAAAGGCTAGAGGACAAATACTCTTGCCCCATTCTCTTATGATTTGCCTCTCTTTCCCTTCCCAGATATCCCAGTTTATCTTAGTCGTATTTGTATTCCTATTCCTATTCTATAGAAATAGAAATAGAAATAGAAATGAATAGTTGGAAGGGACCTTGGAGGTCTTCAAGTCCAACCCCCTGCTTAGGCAGGAAAACTATATCAGACAAATATGTTGTCTAATCTCTTCTTTAAAACTTCCCATGTTGGAGCATTCACAACTTCTGGAGGCAAGTTGTCCCACTTAATCATGATGCCCTGTAAAAGATGTCCCCAACCCTACTCTTGTCATTTTAAAAACTGATGAAAATAACCTGTGGATGAGAAGCAACTCCATGACACATTACATGTGCTGACGAGTCCCACTTCTTGACTATCAACAACTGCAGGGAGGAGCCTTTACATGAGTCACACATGAGCTGTGATTTTAATCTGTTCAGGTTCCAGCTTGTGAAGAATCTTCTGCATTTATGGTTATATGTCTGGAAGGCCCTTTCAGCAGACATTTGCAGGACAGGTGTGAACCCCATGGAGAAGGCTTAGTGGAAGATTGGGGGCCCTTGACATACCTCGGCATGACACTCTCCTGATACTTGAGCCAGTTTTAATTAACAACTGAGTCATGTACAGCAAGTACAGATTTCTGTGACTTAGATATTATGAGTGCTGTCTGACATCAGCATTGAGACGGGGTCTTACCTTTCCCATGCTTTGCTCCTTACTAATGTATTTCTTCAACATGCATTGTGTTCTTTTCTACCTAAGTGTTCAGAAACACAGTTTCAACAACTGTCTCTGTCCTTCAGCACTGTGGTGCATCCAGGTGAGTAAATGTGTGTAGCCGACGACTCCAGACATCTGGTGAAGCAAGCTGTGACTCACAAAAACCTACCCTTGCAATATATATGTCTTTAAAATGTCCTTCTACTCTGTGAAAAGTAGGATAAGGTAGGTCAAGACCCTTAGCTATATTTGAGCAAGACAGATTGTATGTGGGTTTGCACACATACACTGTGTCTGAAATATTATTCTTTTTACCTCCAGATTTGGCTTTTCTAAGTACATGAAAATGGATGAAGAGGAGGAAGATTTACACCAGAGAGCCTTTCTCTTCCTGAATCCTGATAGTGAGTATTCCCGGGATCCAGCTTCTTCCAGCCAATCAGAGACCACTTTTTAGTTTTTAACCTATTTTATAAGCAGCTATTTAATCCTTGTCTGTCAGCAGTATTATAATAATACCATCCAGTTGCAGTAATATTTTTGTACTATTTACTTGCAGAGCTTAAATTTCCACCTGTGACAGGTTGTGTTTTGGTGTGATTTCTGAATGCATTTACACAGGCACTTCCTTTTTAGATAACATTGACAGCTCTGCTCCTGTAACAGGAAGCAAATTTGAAAATCAGTTCTTCTTATATATAAAAGGAACATATTGGTTTGTGCACATCCTGCTGGCTATACACGAGCAGATTCTCAAGAGGCCTTATTAAAGCATACAATACTGCCTATGCACAGAAATATTTGATCCTGGCCATATTCTGCAGGGAACGTCCTATACAGATAGACTTCAACTTATTACCAATCATTTTAATGACAGTTTGAAGTTACAACAGCCTCAGAAAATGTGACTTACAACCTGTCCTCATTTAGGACTGTCACACTACATCGGTGGTCATGTGATCACAATTTGGGTGCTCAGCAACTGGTTTCGCATTTACATTGGTTGCAGCATCTTGCAGTCACATGACCCTGATTTGGGTCATGCCCTCTCAGGTAAACCAGACAGGAAATATGATGAGATGAACTGATTCTACTTTAATGTAAGGCTACATTAACAGAATCTTGCAAGTCTGAAGACACAAAACTTCCCACTGCACTTTTAACTGTTTGGTCCATTAGGTTGAATCTTTCCTGCATTTGTTTCTCTGACTGTTAAGCAACTGCAACTCCTTCCCTGATTCTGTCCTAGGCAACATCTCCTCTTCTCTTTCCCCAGGGTCATTCATACAGTATATTCAATTACATTTAAGACCTTTCCAGTTGGCTTGGGACAAGCAAAGTAAATTGGGGAAGCCAGATTCACTTAACAACCATATGATTAGCTTAACATTAAGCCATTCGCTGTAAAAACTGGTTGTAAAATCAGGTCAAATGGTGTAATTTCCCACTTAATGACCACATCATTTAGCCATTAAAATTATAGTCACAATTACCATCATAAATCAAGGACTCCCCATACTTTCAGCAACTCACTGATCTCTGTTCTTCCCTGTATCTTTGTGACATTGGTTTTCTAAAAGCTGTCCCAATCAAGGAAGTAATTTTTGCAGTCTAGACACGGTTAATCCTGAGAATAATATTTTGCTTACCTTAAAATGAAATCAATACTTTTCCTAACCTATATCTGGTTTGCAGTAGCAAGAAAATTAGACCTTCAGCCTCTGCAAAATGTAGCCTTGATTCTTCTCAATAAAAAAAGAAGAGGCTTTATTAATTATATGGGGAGAAAAAATACCTTAATGTTTCTGGTTGGAAACTGACCAAGGTCTATCGCTCAAATTCCTAGTTCTGTCCCCAAAATATAAAACTCTGCATTTAAAACAAATAATGGGAATCTACATAGTATGTATTTTTTTATTTTGTGCACAGTAATTTTGTACATTTATTTTTTGACCTAAAATAATTAGACTAGAAGCAGGGAAGAACAACAGTACAGGAAGGTCATAAGGCCATTGTTTTTCATTATTTCATCAAGTATCTTATTTAGAACAGGGAGGGACAGCTTGTCTCTTACACACCCTCAGATGTTGTTATGCTGCCTTATTCACCATCCTTTACCATTAGCCATGCTGTTTAGGATTCATAGAAACTGAATTTAAGAAAAAGTCATCCCTGCCTTACAATCAGAGCAATGGAGGTTGCTGAGTTTAAGAAACAGGAATATTATGGCTGTTTTCCAATAGCTTATGCTCATTCTAAATGTTTGCTGCTTTCTACCTCCCCAGTCTCTTCTCAGTCTCCTCTTATAGGCTCTGTTGACTCAAAACTTTGTTCTTTATCTCATTGTCTGCCACAACCTTCCTACCCATAAGTCATCTACCAATCACAGGTACCACTCCAAGGTTTGACCTACTTTGTGAATAATTTCCTAGATTTCCTTGACGAGGAGGAAGAAGGTGCTGATAGTCCTGAACCTACTGACCCTTTTCCCGATGTCAAGAGCCCCAGTGAGTTGGATGCCCATGTGTTCACTGGAATGAAGAGAAAAGATAAGCCCGTAGCCACAAAAGAGTATGGGAATAATATGGACTATAATAGCTTTCATCAGAAGCAAGAGATGTTCAATGAAGAAGGAGATTTCACAAGGCAGCCTGTCTCTGTAGGCCCAAGCAATGAACCTAGCCTGAGTCCTCAGACTCCATCTAAGGGCTTCCAGGCTTATGAGAATGCAGCACCCTTTGGAGAACATGTCATTATCAATGGCCGGTCTCTCAACTGGGCACAAGATATGGAGAAAGGAAAGAAGGAAGGTGATCAGGGACTACTGTCATCTTCAAAAAAAGGCAGCTCTTTCAGCTTCCAGCCTCACCTTTCTGTACCCTTCTTTTCTGGAAAGACCAAGCAGCAGAGTCCTAAGGAGGAGAAACAATCCAAGAAAGAAACAAACAAACCTCCAGAGAAAGTATATGTGACCAGGTTGCAACCCAGTAAGAAGAAGGCCCCATCACAGAAGGATGTTTTCCCTGGAGTCTTCCTCTATCCGAGATCTCCAAGGAAGGTGCGATGGAACTCCAGGATCCCTCAGGGTCGCCCTGCTCCCTCCAACAGACTTCATTCTCCCTCTGCCCATAGACCATCTTCTCTTGTTCATAATACCACCAAGGAAACAGGTCTTTCTAAAAGGAAAGGGCTACAAGTCAGCCGGAAATGGGAACAATTTTATGCTAGGCAACCTTTCAAAGGAAGTATTAAGCGGCAGATGCATCCAAGTGCCTCAATCTTGCCTGCAGAAGGGCTGTTCAGCAAAGAAAACTTTGAAGTCACCACTCCAGCAAGGACTATGTTAGATTTCAATTCTTCAGAGGTAGTGCTGTCTGAAGGTGTGCAAGTGACATCTTTCCTACAGATGTCAGAAATGACAGAATCTCAGCAAAAGGGGCTTGAAGGTCCTGAGAAGACCCAGGAGGAAGAAGTGGAAGAGGAAGTGTCTGATTATAGCTATGAAAACTCTGAGATTCAGCAGAGCTGGCTAGAGGATTCCATCAATTGGCAAAGGACGTTTAGTGTCAGCCCTGTTGACTTTGAATTGCTCCGTTCAGACTGGAATGATCTGAGGTGCAACGTTTCGGGAAACTTGCAGCTGAGTGAAAGCGAGGTGGTGGATGTGGTGGCTCAGTATATGGAAAAACTCAATGAGAAGAATGGCGGGTAAGAATGGAAGAGAATTATGTGAAGGGAGGCATTATCACAAGAATAGATAAGGGTGGTGTGAGGTTCCCCTTCACCCTCCCATTCCTCAATTAGGTGTACTACTCTAGGGGAAATGGTTACATTTGTGTATTTGTAGGATGTGTGTGTTCTCGCCAGGATCTTGTCAAAATAAAGGAGATAAAACAATGCTAAATCAATCAGCTACACAAGATAGTTTCTTGAAGGAGAGTATTTGATGTGGCCCAAGATTCCATATGACAGCTTTCTGTCCTTCCACCTGCAGCATCTACACTCTCTTGCGAATCATTAATGTTGAGAAGCGGCGAGACACAGCCCGAGGCAACCGCTATCTGATGGAGTTAGAGCTGATGGAGAGGGGCCAGAGAACAGTCCGGCTCTCAGAATACATCTATGTCCTGCTCCACCAGGGCAAGTCAGAGGACAGCACTGAAGTCAACCCTGAAGGACCTGCAACTGTGTCCACTCAATCTCAACCACCACCTAGTGCCTGGAGTCTTCTTTATGGAAAACCCATCCTCTGCCGACCTTTGCGGCTCAGCTGGAGGCATGATGTTATGATACATTTTGTCGTCCCAGGTAAGCGATTGCTCCCTGTATCCCAGGGTTGAAAGGCTTCTTTTCCCAGCAGAGATGGCATGACGCATGAGGCAGAGGGCAAAACAAAACTGGAGACCAACTATAGTTGGGTTGGGGTTGAAAGTAGTTTGGAAAAGAAATCTCTCTTGGAATACACAAATATTCTTTTTATCTTGCTATTACTTCTGGATAAGTGGATTTTTCAGGGTTTTTTTAATCAACATATCAACTATAGAATTTGCTTAATAGGAAAAGATTTGGGATGAATATATTTAGCATGGGCATATTTTGTATGGACATGTTTAGCGTTCTTTTTTCATATTGTCTTCGTATTTTTTAAAAAAAAATAAGTCAGGCAAAAGAAAAAGCCATGGTTGAGATATTTGGCCAGAGATGAATTTGCTTCTTCCTTGAGACCTTGTTGACATGAAATGAGAGAAATTATGGGAGGAAAGTCTGTCTATGCTCCATTTGGGAAGAAATGAGAGAAGGGTAAAATGACTAAAGATCTGTCCCTCCCAAGCTAATCACTGTACACCATGAAAGGAGGGTAGCAAATAAAAAATACTGTATCCCAGATCTTAAATTATGTGTTTTTGTTTGCATTGGTAAATTCCATATTCTATAACAAGGCTACAGAAGGAGCAAAGATGCACTGATCAATAGGTGATGAGGAAATTATATTGGTGCATAGCTATAGTGGCATCTTCACTGTATAATTCTTTCGTTCTGCTATTAGAATAATGTAATGCTCAAATGCTGAATTTCTATGGGCTAGAAACTTCTGAAGTCTTTTGAAGTCATGATTGAAACCTATGCTGAGAATTGTCCATATGCCCTTGCTATTGTGTGTCCATAAGGATAATTGAAGCCTTTAATTAGGGGAATGTTTCCCCATGAACACTCTAGTGAGCTTTTGTGTTAAAATGCCAAAAATCCCTGTTCATATCTTGCAGTGAAGAACCAAGCACGCTGGGTACAGCAATTCATCTCAGATATGGCCAGCCTATTTCTGAACACCAAGGATGCCAACTTCAATATCATATTGGTGGATTTTGATAGTGATGACATGAATGTGGAGAAAGCACTTCAGGAGGCTCACCTGCCCAGGTAACCCAAGCAGTTGGTTGAAAGTTTCAGAACTATTTCCTCTGATGTTTCTCCCTAAGTCCTCGCTGCTAAATTTTAAAACTCCAAAACTTCTTTTAATGACTGCAAATGTTGCCCAGTACTTTTCTGTGCAACATATGGTAGGTTCAGTTAACCACTAGGGAGATGGAAAGCTGTTTTAATAAAATCTGCTCAATTTCCTTTCTAAATTTGCCACTTCGTGTGCAAATAACCTGTTTTCTTCAGTGTGTAAGGGAGTGAGGCTTCAGTAGCAAAGGATAACAGCACAAATGAACCAGTGCTTGTGTGTATAAAAAGAAATGCCAACAACAGCACGGCTATACAGAGATCAAAATTGTGTGTGTGTGTGGTGTCTTTAGTTAATCTATTAAATCTGTTTGAATAAGTTCCTAGTTTTATTAATTATTTTAAATATCAAGATGATAAATTAATAAGCAGATAGCATTCCTAGGGCTGCAGATTTTAATCAGTTTATTGGTAGGGTTAAAGCTAAGGCATGAACATATGTACTAGGAAGTGAACCTCATTGAAAACAATGGATGCATGTCTCACCTTTTATTCATTCTTCAGCCAAAAGGACTGCCAAAGCAACTTCCATAAATCCCATTCATTGAAAAGTAGAAATAATCACTATATGAATGAACCACCAATTCTACTTTGGCTAAATGTTTTTGATATAATTATTCCAAAAGCCAATAGGCAGATATAACTGAAGGAAACCGAACCACTTAAGAACCATAAAGAGACACCAGATATAAGAAATTAAAAGACAATTAACCTGAAGTCACCATTATTATATGGAGCCTGTTCCCAAGATTAATATAGAGTAAAGAAAGAAGGAAAACAGCTATGACTGTGATTTTATAACCCAGATTGAGCATGCTCAAAAGTCCTAGCTGGCACAAACAGCGACTCTCTAGTTCGATCTTCTAGGCATGTCCATTTGAGAATATGGCAACTTAAGGGTCAATCACTTTTAGGGGGTTTTAAAAAGAGAGAAAAGAGCAGAGAAGAAGTAGAGAGGGTGACAATGCCCCTTACGACATCCTTTCCCATTCTCTGCAGTGAGAAGCAAGAGTCTCCTTGGC
>JANHJO010000043.1:157500-168441 GCA_032468235.1 Pseudoxyrhopus heterurus
AGAAAGCTCATTCTGAATTCGTGGGCCTGCAAGTTAAAGAACAGTTCCTAATTACCCATTTGTTTTTATGTCTCTTGGCTTCAATTATTGTTCTACAATGAGCAAGAAAATGTCAATGATGAACTTTCCTTCTAAAAATAACTGAAGAGTTCACTGATTAAAAAGTTACTGATGAACTTTGGATAAGATATGAATTTATTTGCATTTGGTTGAAAAGTTAAAGAGTTAAGAGTTAAAATGCTTGAATTTCTTGCATGTCCTCTTCTTGACTGTCAAGTACTCTCCTCCACCTAGAATAGTCACTTCTTGATTTGTAGCCTCTTCTCTGATACTGGGAAACTTCTGGTATTTAGAGCCATTTTGCTGAACAGACTGTGCTTCCCGTTGGCTTCTCCCATCTCTGTGCCTTTATTCTTGCCATTCCTTTACAGGTACCAGTATTTGAAACGTACAGGGAACTTTGAGCGCTCTGCGGGTTTACAGGCTGGGGTGGACACCATAGAGGTGAGACCCAAGGAGAAGTGAGTGGGTCTTCCTGAGAAGTGGGAGGTGTTGAATGTCTACTTGGTCCCCCACTCATGGCCTGCCTATGATGCTCTTTCATCCCTCAGGAGGGCAGCAGTATTGTATTCCTTTGTGATCTGCACATTCACTTTCCCCTCAATATTCTGGATAGCATCCGGAAACACTGTGTGGAGGGAAAGCTGGCCTATGCACCCATTGTCATGAGACTGGGCTGTGGGAGCTCTCCACGAGAACCCAACGGTAAGTTGCTGCTGCTGTTGCTGCTGGGAAACTATTGCCTGTGAATTGGTGTAGCATTTTCAGGCACAGAGCTAGGAATCTTGGCTAGTCCGTTCCTTCAAGAGGCCTCCACTAAGTGGTTTTGACATAAAAAGCACTAAATGATAACACTGCCAAGTGTGGCTGCTCAATGAAATCCATCAGCATATGTGTGGCTGTTTTAGTGGAAAGGGCGGAGAGGAAGTGTACTCATTTTAAAATATCTACCATACTGTTGGTATTAATGACTTACTATTGTTTAAATGGGGCCATATGCTTATTCCCTAAAGTCTTCTGGATCATCTGAGCTTTGTGCAGTAGACATTCCTTTCTGCCCAATATTCATCTCCCCAAATCTGTTTCTATTCTGTAACTATTCTTGGAACTATGAAGTAGATGGCTTCTTCTCCAGGGGCACTGTCTTTGCAGAGAAGACAACATGGGAAAGATTTAGACCAGAGGCCAAAATCCTGTGCCAGATTTTGCTAAATTCCTATTCCCAGTACTCCTCCATTTTGATCACTCTTGACTAGGACTGCTGGGACATGTAGTTTAGCAAATCTAGAAGGTTACAAATTCCCTATCTCTGATATAGTTTGAGTACAATTATCCTTAAGCCTAGTTCTTCCCCCACTTCCTATTTTATTTTCCATAATGGATCAGAAATGGAATTTCTCTGATATTTAGACAAGCAGCCAGAGGGAAGAAGCCTTGTATGACATTTGAATAGAGGTAATTCATCTCTAGCCAGAAAAAGTAAAATAGATAAAATAGATGTTGGTGACAAATATACAGTTCTATCTCCTAATATTTTCAATATGGACACTATCAACAGGAGGGTGGGGGAAACAGAGAACGGGAAAGTTTACCTTTTGCATTGCAAAGAATGACTTACAAGCCTCTTTCAGGTACATTCTAATGAGAAATAATATAGACGTACATTTGTTATATAAATAATGCAAATACATTAAACTGAATGACATTTTATCCTTGGAGAAGGTCAACATTGTATTTTAAATAAAATTAGATTTTGCTATTTTTATAGATTGATCAATTGACTAAAATATTTACATGTGCTTTTCCAATTGCTCAAAGCTGTTTACAACTAATCATAAAAACACAAAAACTAAAAGTGCACCAGCAGAATGAAATAAAAGTGCATCCCAAAAAGAGAATAAATAAAGGTAGGCTGCAATTACTTGTTTTGCATACTTTAGTTGTGCTTCTTCTGGGTGTGGAGAAAGAGTCAAGGACATCTATAAAACCACTCTGGAGTCCAGCCCCTACTGAGTGCAGGAATCCAAACGAGAGCATCACAGAGATGTCTGTCCAGCCATTGCTTGAACACAGTCAACTGTTTTCCATCGTGGAAGGGAAATCACCACCCCTCTGGATAACTGACCTCTGTGCTTATTGTTAGGAAGGCTTCTTTCTAGCATTCAGTCAGAATCTGCCTCATGGTAACTTAAATCCATGTCCTGCACTCTAGAATGAGCGAGCCAGTCATTCTCTCTAAGTCCAATATCCAAGCATTTCTGAACAATTCTGCCAAGAAAGCTTCATGGACCTGTCCAAGTAGCTGCCAAGAGTCAAGAGTAACTTGAAGGTGCAAAAGGGCGGGGGGGGATGTAAGGAGCTGCATCAGTTGCTTGTAGACTTTTGGATACAATTTCAAGGCGTTAGTTTTATTAAAATATTTTGTGACTTAGATCCTCAATAACATTGGGACCATCTGACTGGGGTAGAGTTTACCCTCCCACTTTCTACAAGGCAGGAGGACAGGCTGAGAACCTCTCCCTCACGAGGAGGAAAGAGTCCTCACTGATGGCAGCCCCTCACAATTGAACAGTTGGCTCCTGCTCTTGTTATGTTCAAAAAGCAGTCAAGACAATGGATGGCTATAGTTTTTATCTCATTGTGAGCCAATTGGACTATTGGGAATGGGAGACACATGAAGTATTGTATAAACAAACAAAACATTCTGGAAGAATGCTATAGGAAAGCCACTTTATACTATATCAGGAAGACTGCGTGATTGTTTCCAAATTGAAGGTGTTTGTCTTCTTTCTATTCCCATAACTGTTCCTCATAAGTCCTCATGTTATAGCAGGCAATTATACCTATTGTATATAAATCAGTTAGAAAATTATTTTGAATAAGAAAGTACATGCATACCCTTCCAGCATTTTGTTCATTAATAAGAGAGTGACAACATTCATTATGGAGCCAATTCTTTACTAATTGGTAACCAATTTGATCTGAGCAAAGGTACAATTTCAAGGGACATGTAAAGCTGGCATACTTTTTCCCTACTCTAAATTGGTTCAAGTAAAGGTTACCTCCTTGTTTCTTTTGTATCTACATGAGATAATGTCATTTGCTACCACTAAGGGACATATTTCTATGATCTAAGCAGTTCAAGCTTTTGATGCTTTCCATGTCAAATCTGTAGAAAGAATTCTTGGCTTGTCTTTTCTCAGGCTACTGGGAAGTAAATGGCTTTGGCCTCTTTGGGATCTATAAGTCCGACTTTGATCGTATTGGGGGGATGAACACAGAAGAGTTTCGGGACCGCTGGGGCGGGGAAGACTGGGAGCTGTTGGACAGGTGAGGCTACTCGCTATAAACTCCCCAGATCTCTTCTGGCCCCAGATCTCTTTTGGCCCATGTTGGGAATTCTACTGATCACAGGAAAAAGCAGACTATTTTACCTGAATAAATACTGTAGCTAGGAATATTAGGCAGAGAGGTCTCTATTGATGACTGTGTATATCTTTGCTTTTACATTTGCGGGATCATTAAATTATTTGCAGGCAATGCTTTCCACTTCTACTGTCCTAAGGACACAGTGAGCTACAACTTTCAACATGCAAGGGCAAACTGAAGTACATTCCCCCCTCCCGATCACCACCACTTCCACTCTCCCAGCAAGCCGGTGCTGTCTGCTTTTATTACATATGGGCTGGAAGTTGTGAAACTGACTTTAAAAAGACTTGGGCTTGCAAGCAAAATCTAAAATGTGTTTGAAGCCTGTGCAAAAATGCCTTTAGGCTATTAGCCTATTGAAGATTTCCTTTTCAAGTGACATAGACACCATTTTCCTTCTCACAGAGAACTAGAGTACTATACACCCTCCCTTGATTATTTTTAACCCTTGCTTCATAGAGGGAAATCCAGTCTTCCCAGGTTTTTCCAAGAATGCTTTTTAACTTATTTTTTACTTTCAGATGGTCGTCAACCTACAGCCATAATTGGGACTGCAGCTTTGGTCACGTCACTGTGGTCATAAGATATTGGACCCAATTTTGCGATAATTTTTATGACTGTCATTAAATGAATCACCGTGATCATGAAGCAAGTCTGGCTTCCCCAATGGGCATTTTTTTTGCTGGAAACTGACAAAATTGTGATCAAGTAACTGTACGTATAAGGTCATAAGTGCGAGTACAAGTCACAAGCCATTTTGCCAAGGCAGTTGTAACTTTGAACCATCATTAAATGAACAGTTAAGTTGGGGGCTATCTTTGTTTTCTCTTGGGCTTGGGATAGTTGCTTACCAACTGTTCGAAGTTACAACAGACCTACCTTGGGGCTAGTTACAACCCACATTCAAAGGTATAATTCTCAGGGGACCCCCACAGTCATGTGACCAAACTTCAGGAGCTCAGCAACATGGGCACATTTAACAATCGTTTGCAGCCTCCTGCAGTCATAAGATCGCAATTTTGCCATTAATTAATTAATTCATTCATTCATTTTTATTGCTGCCCATCTCAGTGTGATTTTTAGACTTTAACAGCCAGAATCAACAGTTTAAATTAGACTTACAAGCAAATATATACAGATTCTGAATTTGTATTTAATTTTTCTAAATCCTTAGCCATTTTGATTATTTTAGCTGCTACATTTCTTTGCCCTATAGAGTTGACCCAGGAAAGTGGTATACAGGTAATCTTTGATTTACAAAGTTCATTTAGTGACTGTTCAAAGTTACAATGGCACTGAAAAAAGACTTATGACCATTTTTCACACTTACGACCATTTAAGCATCCCCGTGGTCATGTGATCCAAATTCAGACGCTTGGGAACTGACTCACATTTATGACAGTTGCAGTGTCCCTTTTTGTAATCTTCCGACAAACAAAGTCAATGGGAAAGCCAGATTCACTTAATAACCATGTTTGAACAACTACAGTGATTCCGTTAACAAATGTGACAAGAAAATTTGTAATATGGGACAAAACTCACTTAACAAATTTCTCACTTAGACACATAAATTCTAGGCTCAATTGTGGTCATAAGTCGAGGACTACCTGTACATAGACTGAAAAGGAAGAAGAGAATCCTTTCAGGACTTAACCACATAACTAGGTCCCTTATGGCTAGTTCAACTTACTGTAGAAGCAGGATGGGAAAGAGAAAGGTATTATTGTGCCACAATAACTAGTTTGAATTTTGGCTCATTCTGGGATCCTTCTCCAAGATCTAATACACCAGTAATGACTAGCACAGCATTTTTCAGAAAAGTAGCACATGGTTTTATTTTTATCCTGCCTTTCAATCAGGTACAAAAAGCACCATATACATTCTCTTGGTTACATTCTCTTCTCAACTTCTCTTGGTTTCCCCCTCAACTATACAAGCTCTAGAGCAGGGGTTCCCAATCTTGCCAACTTTAAGACACGTGGACTTCAACTCCCAAAATCCCCCAGCATGGCTTATTTTTGTCATCTGTGCCCAAAGCAATTTATACATGTAGTATTTCTCCAACCACATACATTCTTTCCCACAGTAAGGTTACTGTTTCCTTTAGTGTATTCTCGATGAATCAAAGGCATTCTCCCATTTTGAAAATAAATTATTGGGTCAGAGGGTGGGGGAACCTAGTTCCTTTGAAGTAAAGGCGGTACATATTCACAATACAAACAATGTGTAAGTCAGATGCTCAACTAACCACAGACTCCTGCATGTCCCTAGGTAGATCAAACAGTCTTGTTTTGCCCGCTGGAAATGGTTTGAGTTGAGACTTTGTCAAATCTTGAGAAAAGGAGTTCCAGAATCCCAGAATAACCAATGAGGGCGCCGCCCAAAATGTTATGCAGGGCAACAGGTTTGCTCAGATTGAATATGCATGTTTGCTTGGAAATTAATCCCATAGAATTTAATAACACTTTCTTCTGAGTAAGACAGCAGAGTATTATAGCCTTAGCTGTTTGATTTGATGTACCCATCATTTATGTTTACTTCTAAATGTAATCCTGTCCTTTGTGAGGTCTCCTTAAAGTATGAAGTAGTCTTGATAAATTGCCTGTTGAAAGAGACAATGTACAATAAGAACCGGAAAAACAGTAGGTATAACATTTTAACTTCTATGCAGCTAGATGTATCAATACAGCAATACACGTGAACACATTTGTAATTTATTTAATAACATTTAAATGTGGAGCATTACCGTTGAAAAATACCGGGCAGTATGTACCACACAAGTGACTAAACCTATTACAAGCTGCCAAGTGTATGATACCCCTATAGGGAGAATGGTATAATTGAGAAGACCACAGGATCTGAATCAGATACTGTGTGGGAAATACCTACTGTATTCCTAAGGCCATATACAGGATCATGCTGGCCACAGTTAACATATGAGCCCATTGATATTGGAAGAGGCACTATTTCAAATATTTAGATTCTAAACGAATTAGGGCTTAAGAGACAAATGTCTTCATTCCAAGCTCCGTGGCAAGATAAGTGGCAAATAAATGGAACCAAGTTTAACAAATGAGGCCCAGTTAGACATGGGCAGTAATAGTTTAAGGCCTGATGCTCCACAATCCAATTCAGTATCCCTAGTATCTGGGGATAATAGTATCAGGATCTGGGCTGATAAATGTCTGGATGATCACTAGTGGGCAACTAGTGGGTTATCCAGGTTTATTTTTTCAGGCTAGGTATTGTAGCACTGGCTGTTCTTGCACCAGATGCAGCTTCTAAACTAGCTCCAAATCATACCAGCTAATCCATATATATGAAGATATTCCTGTTATGCATGAAAGGGTTCTGTAGTAGATGTTTCCTTGGAAACGCTAACTTTTTGTCTCCTCTTTCTCTTTTCCCTTCCATCGCCTGATTTACTCCCGTTGTTTTCTAGGGTGCTTCAAAGTGGGTTAGAGGTAGAACGTTTGCGACTCAGGAACTTTTACCATTACTACCATTCCAAGCGTGGCATGTGGAATTCACACAACAAGAAGACACCCAAAGACTAAGCACCAGCATTGCCATCAGCTGGACTCCTCCTCCTGGTCTTCTTTAAGTGGGAACAAGGAAGCAGCAGCCACTGGACTCCATAGCATGACCCAGCACAGTTTTTCTACTGCTACAGGTAGCCTTCTGGATGCAACATCTGTCAGAGGCCAGACCAAGAGCACTCGGAGTGGAAGTTTTCTACAAAACTACTATTTAAAGCAAACCATGTTTATTTTGGGATTTTTTGGGTGACTTTTCTTAAAGGGTCTAATTTCTTAGTCAGCAATTACATTTATTAACTCGGTAGTGCTGAAAGGCAAAGAGTACTGCTAATAGGAGAGTGAGGTAAGCCCACCAGTATTACTGCCAACCAGGAATGAGCTGGTGCAGCTTCTCAAAGTTCATGTAACTGCCAGGAAAAGTTTATGACTGTATTTGCCCTACTTTAATTCCTGAAGTGAGCAGGGAAGGGGGAGAATCTTCAGTATGTCACAAATGGTTCCTTCTTGATGTGTCTAGGCCACTGCACACTTTCATGCCAGTGGGAGAAGCTGAAGAGAATTGAAAAAATCTCAAAGGGGCATAAAAAAGACTTGTATCGGGCGAGAGGTGCTCCGGTTTCTTCAATACAATTTTGGATTTTTGTTCCCTGCTAGCTCTGCTGCTTTTGCTGCTCCAGCCCCACAGTTATATTGTGCCTCAGGTTCAGGTAGGAATTGCTCCAGAACTCCGCATACAATAGAATTATAAATAACTATCTCCAATTCCAGGGAGAAGATAGAACAAATGCATTCCCCTGAAAAATTAGCTTTATAGGGGGGAAGGAGTAGCCAGGAAATAGCTCATTAGAACTTTCAGGCTTCAGCATTTTTGGGTGTGATTTCCTCATCAAAGGAATGGGAAATATTTTAGATTTTATTTTCTCCTATATCTTTGGCTCCTCTAAAATCAAACCTCCACTTTTTCTCCACTGGGAGACACACAGTCTCCCAACAAGAGGATATCTTTCAGGTAGAAAGGTAGAGAGGATGCAGAATTGACAATTGAACAGGAAGCAGAAAGTGCAGCTGACTCTCCTTCAAAAACATAGATGCTTCTGAATATCCTCCTCATTTTTCTTCATCTGTTGCTTGGTACGGACCAAGACTGGATGCCTACAAACATGAGAGATAAAATATGTTTGGTATAATTGTCAGCAGAGAAGCAAAGGTTAAATAGAAATTCTGGGAACAAAGGAATTCTGGATTGTGATGGGCTTACAATAGGAGTCACTGCCCATATTTCCCTACTCTGTGCCATGTTAATGGAGAACCCAATATTAAAAAAAATCAAAAAACCCTCATCCTTTTTATTTGAGAGAGAAAGAACCTAAGAATGTAGACTAGGGACTGAATGGATTTACTTGGTAAGAAGGGGCTGACTGTGTTTCCCCCCCCCCTCAATTACTGTTTTTGGAGCAACCTTCTCTCTTTATACACAGTGCATCAAATATAGAGAATGAATGAGGTTTCACTACTTTCTGGCTTCATCTTTGGGTTGCTATGGTGAGAGTATCAAAACAGGAGTAGAGAGAAGGGCAAAACAATATTTCCAAGCTAATTTCTGTGAAATTATGAGGTAGAAAGCTGTTTTCAGAAAGTTATGTCTGATTTTTTTTAATGGATATTGTTATTAAAAAAATAAAGTAAATGTCCTGGTTCTGATTTTTTTTCTCGAGTTTCTGTTTTGTAAATTCCTTTGAAGTCATGGTACCAAGTTTCCTTCCTGCAGAGGTTCAAACAAGGCCTGCAGTGTTCATAGGAGACGCTTTGCAGGCTCAACTGTTGCTTCATCCAGAGCACCAAAAGGATTTCCCATCTTCTCTGCCAGGTGCTGTTACACTCAACCAAATGCAGTCCTGTTTTCATAGAGTAGGGAATTAGTCTTATTAGTTCTTTCATAACATACTTAACTGGCTCAAGTGAGCATATCATGCCTACAGCTAAACCCAGTCAGCCTGGGATTAATTGTTGCCCCATAAAGGCACAATTGGTTGGGGCTACAATCCCTCCTCCAGGTCAGCCTATCATACAAACATCTATGGTGATTCTCAGTAATCCAGGTCATGGTTGTCTAAAGGCTGCTTTTTCAAAAGGCAACTGGACTTCCTTTGTTTTTCCTTGAAGATGTTTCGCTTCTCATCCAGTCAGAACTGAACTGAAGAAGCTTCTTCGATGAGAAGCAAAACATTTTCAAGGAAAAACAAAAAGTCAAGTTGCCTTTTGAAAAATCAGCTTTGGCATTATCATGCAAACAAACTCAAAAGGGCTAAGGTAAGGCTAACCCCCTTTCTCCTGCCAGAACAGAGACAAAACACTGGAATGACCCCTTTCCACATATATCTCGATTTTGTTCTTATCCTGTAGGCATGTTGTGTGAAGCATTGGTAGAAATAAACACACAAAAGGAAAAAATGAGCTGACTGCTCCTCACATGACTGGAACATCTGGACTGATCTGTCAATGGGAGGAGAGGAGTTTCCTTGAGGGAACAAACTGACTCAGAAACGTTTTGCATATATAGCCACTTATTTGAGCAGTTTACACCCATGAAAATATACATGAAATATATTTTCACCTGAAGGTATAAACAGAGAATTTAGTATCCCACACAAAAGTGTGATACAATGCTCTTTGGTATATATCAGGTAGAATATTTGGGCTAAAACCCAGTTGATGAAACCTTAATCAGGACAAGGTAGATTTATTGAACTATCTGTTAAATTTATTTATGAGAGTTTTCTTCCATTGGTTGATAAGAACAGAATCTGTTAGAAAGAGTGTCTGTTCAAAAAAAAGAGCAGGAGATCCAACTCTCTGCAAATCTTTCTGAAAAAGCTTTTAAAAACTCACCATGAAAATGGCTTGTTGCTTCAAGGATTATTTGGTGACTGTAATGATTTCTGTAATACCTAACAGAAAATTACCTTTCTCTTTTCTTTGCTGCCCACAGTTACCTGTTCTCCACTCCTCAATTTCTGTTTTTATTTTCCTCCTCCTTTTGGCAGGGAGTATGGGAAAATTGTCTGGGTCTGTATGTATATTCTTTTTTTAAAAAAGAATGTAAAAGTTTGTGTGTGTGTGTGTGTGAGAGAGAGAGACAGAGAGACAGAGAGGGAGCAGTGGAAAAGTGCAGTTGAGGGAAATTCATTTTATATATAGGTAACTTTGATCAGTGTTATTCAGTTTTTTTTCTGGACCCGCCAGTTTTGGGAGTATGGCTTCTGTCTTAAAGCTTTTGGCAAGGGGGTGTGGATGCATGTGAGACATGTTTTAGCAGTAATAAGCAGGCAGAGATGTAGATAGGCACCAAGGTGTATCCGAATCATGTTTGCCTCATGTGGATGGTTGAAATCAGCCTGAGCAAACAAACAAACAAACAAAAAACAGCATCAATAATGCTGGCATCCCATTGTCCCATATGGTACCTCGCATGCAGAAAACAGGCCAGCCATTTCCCTCCCTTCCCAGCTATTTTCAGCCAGGGTGGGGCTATGTGTGTGTTTTCTAAATATTTGGTTGAATGTAGGGGGGAATGGAACTCTGCTTTGCCCCACCCAAAGGCCTGTAGTTGGATATGCATTATTTGCAAGAACTTTGGAATAAAGAATTGGAATGCCTCATGTTTACTAACCAATGTGAAGGCTCTTGGAGAATATTTGGCGTGGTTTTTCAATCTTAAAGGTAAAGGTTCCCTCGCACATACGTGCTAGTCGTTCCCGAATCCAAAGCCAAAGAGCCAGTGCTGTCCGAAGATGTCTCCGTGGTCATGTGGCCGGCATGACTAAACAACGAAGGCGCACGGAACACTGTTACTTTCCCACCAAAGGTGGTCCCTATTTTTCTACTTGCATTTTTTACATGCTTTCGAACTGCT
>JANHJO010000043.1:243030-259031 GCA_032468235.1 Pseudoxyrhopus heterurus
TTCTTCCCCATCTATTTGCCAGGAATTGAGAGGGCCGGATGCCATGATCTTAGTTTTCTTAATGTTGAGTTTCAAACTAACTTTTGCACTTTTTTGCACAAGGCAAGTTTAGACAGCATTAACAGAAGTATATTTTTCAAATCATGGCCATAATAATTCATCTTTATTCTTAGTCAGAACTGCACCTTGAGGACTGGTTCTAGTTCTCAGGTAATATTTTAAAAGAAATATGAAACATTGGAGCACTTCAAAGAAAGCAGAAAGGATGACCAGGGGATTAGTAAGACTGAAGAGAAGTTCAAGGAGTTGAATGAGTGATGCCGGGGGTGGTGTGGTGGGAGATGTCCTAATAGCTGTTGGACAGCAGCCCAAATTATCCAGAGAGGTGATAGGCTCCCCTAACTCTCTCTGGGATGCTTTCATCTGGATTCCTGCATCTTCCTGCAGAAGATTGGACGATGTCCTAAATGGCTCTTCTAAATTTATGTTTCTATGATTCCAGTATCACACACATCTGTCTTCAGCTGCAGGCATGCTTTTCTTGCTCTTGACTTACGGCTGGAACTGTGTTTTAATTATGGTAATCACGGCAAGAGTCTTTCTCTAAACTGACCTTGTTTCCAAAAAAACAAAAAAACAAAGCCACACTGTTAATAAACTACTGGGCAGGGCTGATTTCTGTTGCAATCAGTACCAAAATTAAGCTATACAATGACCATCCTAATCTTTCTTATTCAGTGGACTTGGAATAAATTGCCAGGGGTTTGGCCTAACAGATAGAAGTGTGTGTTTTCCCCATTAAATTCCTTGTATACCGATGACTTCTATTAATGAAATGATGTTTTCTTTCTGACTAACATTACATTACTTTTTGGAGTGTTTGGTTGTTTTAACTCTAAGAGGCAGTCCTGGATTTCTTTTGGCCTAAATCCTACAAATTACATATTTTTTGGCAGCAAATGCTGCTTTGACTATATAGGAGAAAAACCATAAAATAGGAAAATTCCATCTAAAGGCAGAGTCTCTGAGTGAATTATAGAAGTTCAGGACAAGTATCAGATATGATCTAGAATGACTCACTGTTTTCTCACCATGTCATAAACGGAATTGAAAATGTACTCAAGGATCTGTCCAGCCATGTGCCTCATTAAGGAATGCCACCATCCTTGGCATATTGAATACGGATTCAAGTTTATTTTAAAATGCAAACCTGAATCCAGAGTTCTGGGATAATTGAATATTTTCTAGCCTCATCAAATTATATTGTGCTCTTTCTGTAAACTTCCAATCTGTATCTGAGCCTGGTTTAAAGTCTGTGTATTGGCACTTAATTTCTTAAAAAGCGAAGAAGATTGAAGTTTTTTTAAAGTTCTGCCTTCAGCCTTTCCAGATATGCTCTCATTGGGATCAGCAGGTGGTTTTTGTCAGGCACAACACTATGGGACCCCGACAAAGTTTCCTACTGCATTTAAACATTAATGATTCTTGGAATAATCTTGTGGCTGCCCTACTTTCACTGAGCAGACTTTCTCCTCAGTCATTTCATGAAGCTTCTTAATCTTCATGGAGTTAAAACTTCACTGTGTCTCCTGTGGACCAAGTGGAGGATTGGAAAGGTTACATCACGCTTGCCCTGCAGTCAGAAGCCAGGGCAAAGCCAGAATTTCCCATTGGGAAACAGCAGGCCCTCAAGCTCTTTAGAGCTGTAGCCTTACAAAGGAAAACCAGCTTTGCTTCAGTTTCAGATAAAGTAGTGCAAAGCAAGAAATTGGTTGACTCACCTTCCCTAAACAGCTGACTTTGCGTGAATAGGCACGTTTGAAGCCACATCTGAATTGCTGCAAAGCTTCTTTAGAGCAGCAACACACCTCCAAATATGCTTCCTCATTCCCTGTGTTGCACAGAGAAAATTTAACAGATTATAAAGTGTCCATGTCAATTAGAAAGAATAAATGGCTAAGGAGGCAAAAATTCTATGTTTAATTGCTTTCCCTTTTACTTTCCCAAAAAGCTGCGGCAGATGATTGGGATACCCAGAGGGGAGATGCAGAAGGTGGAACTAGAATTGCAGAGGGAGAGAGAACCAGATATTATCTCTGCCCTTTTTTCCTGATGGAAGACTTCTGAGAGGAACTCAAGAACTAAAGTTCTTCTCAGTGGTCTAAAACTTTGGAACCAGCTTGAGATGATCAGATGGAGCGTTTGCCTTCCCCTTGTTAGCATAAAGCGGAGGGCTGGATTGCCTAGCATTGCGATCAGATAAAATTATTTGGCTACTTTTTAATAAGGGAAGCTTTGTGTTGTATTTTGGAACAATTTCCAGCGGAAGCCTGAAAACAAATCTATTAAATGAACTCTAAGCCACTGTCATAAACTAAGATGTCAAGTATGAGATAGGAAATTAATATGTCAATATTAATGAGAAGCTCTAGGAGCTGAGTTCCTTGTAGGGTTTTGAGCAGGGATTATGTTTCCTCTTTTGTTGGAAGATACACCACAGTATATTTTTTCAATAGATATGTTTGACCAATAGCATCTGGATAATTATTTTCAGTTGGAGTCATGTTTAATAATATCGCATGCATTTGCTTGGTAAAATGAGAAGAATTTGCATTCTCTTTTGTGCTACTTCTACAAATTTTACCTTAATACGTTGAAAGCATCTGTCAAGGCACAGCAGGTTTTCGAATTCTTTGATATAAAGAAAAATGTTCCCTATCTTCACCCTTACTTGCTTTCTATAGTAATGGAACAATTGATATCGTTGTTGCCAGGAGTGGTGTCTTTAACTGTATGGAAATTGTTAGGAACATACTGTATGATTACCACACTACAGTTGTAAAGGAAGAATCATGTTAATCTGGGGTAGCAAAAGCCAGGAGGAATCTGGTAGCATCATTTCTGAATAACACATTTTATCAAAGGGCATGAGCTGTGACTTGCAGCTCATTTCCTCAGACATTTAGAGTGGCTAGATTGGTGTAGATTTAAATTGGGATGGAGTGGAGTGGAAAATAAGTTATACAGATGTTGTTTGCAAGTATCATATGTTAAAAATTGTACTATGTTAAAAACCTATTTTGTTTTAGCACCACAAATCTTTATTGTGATAGTCCTTTCAGTTGTTCCCTCATTCTTTTAATGTTGACATTGTATGTTTTAATTATGGTTTCCCAAGTGTATCATAGACCCCTACTAGGCTAATTTACACAATCTATTTTTCTCTGCATGATCTTTTTTTAACATCTGTGATAATTGCTTTGCTTTGGTTTCATCAAGATATAATCAGTTATGAATGGAATGTCTTGTTTGGGATATATAGTATTCTAAACTTCCTAACAAAATTTCATATAATTGTTATCACATATTTTCCATTGCATTTTTCTCAAATGATTATGGTTGTTCTCTTCATGCTGGTATTTTCTCACTTTCTAATTTCATATCTAGATTACTATATATTGCATAAGAAATATGTAGGGTTTTTTATGCATCATGAATCAAATTATGAAATCACTCTGAATTTTGAGGAAGTACAGATACAATTTCAATCTGAAATCAGTTATTCCTAACAAATCAAAATATGTCTGTGTTAGATTCTTATTATATATTTGTATATTATAAAACATTGTAGGCTAACATGTTTTAAAAGCCCATGATGGTGAACCTATGGCACGTGTGCCCAAAGTGGCACGTGGAGCCATGTCACCTGGCAGGCCAGCCATCACCCAGCCCAGCTCCACTGCACATGCATGTGCGACCCCTGGGGGAAAAAAGAGCCGAAAACCAGCTGTTTTTCGGCTCTTTTTTCCCCTAGAAATCCCAGGGGTCACGCACGCATGCATGGGGGGGAGCGCATTGCATTGTGGGTGGGGGGCACGTGGAAGCGATTTGGCACGCGAACTGAAAAAGGTTCGACATCACTGCCCTATAGAATTTATCATTGAAACTTCACAAGTGATGAGCAAAGGAGTAGGAAAAGGACATGAAAATAAGATAGTAATGCTGTTAATATGGAATGAGAACAAAGAGGTTAAACCAAAAGCTTAATGTAAATATTGGCTATTGGTTGTAGCAAGAAAATACTTACTCTCTCTTCCTGAAAGTATGTTTACTGATTAATTTTTCATAAATATTATGTGATCGTTACAATTGATAAAATTATTAAACATATAAAACTACTGTATTACACTACTAAATTTTTGCACAAATACATTCTTCTATAGTGATATGAGACATGCCTTACGTTCTTGTATCAACATAGCTAAATACTTAGAAAGTTTTGTCCCAGCCTCCCCAAGTCGGTATGTTCCTGTTGTGTGGAAATTTCTTTAAGGCTTGCTAGCTGGGGTTGTTCAGAGTTAGTTGAACATGCCTGGAAGTCACCAAACTGGAGAAGACAGCTCTGAGTTAAGCACACAGAGACAGGGAACTTGTAGGAGTATCAAACTGCTTGGCAATTTAAATAGGGATTGTTTTTAAAAAGAGATTGTCTAGGAATACAGGGTTTTTTTTTCATTTAGGGCAATGACTTTTTTTTCAATGAGGGCAAGAACTTTAACCACCAGTTCATATTAGAAAGCTATCTGTGTAATTCAGACCAAGATTTCTGTTTTGGATTCTAGTGTTACCCACATAAAAGCATTTTTGCGGGGGGTTTTCTCTTTCTTTACAAATGTTTGTGATCCGAAAAAAGAAAATAAAAAGGGAAAAGATGAAAGGATTAGAAAATACATTGTGTTCCAGATTTGCTCTTAAAATTTTATGAACAAGGCAGGGCAATTGTACAATAAAAGACTTGTCTAAAAATGCACTCGGTCTAGTTGACACGTCAGTCAAAATCATTTTTTGTGTACTTATTTAAAGACGTAAAGAATTCTGTGCTGCTATTTTTAAATGGAAGTTTCTTTTACAGGCTTATAAAATGGATATGGAAACCACTGTACATCCCTCCCTCTAGAGTCATGAACACAGTCGTTCTGTCATCTGACAGAAAATATTAAACTATAATAGCTAAATCTCAGCTTACGAAGTATTACATTTGTGAAAGTTTGGCCAAGGTTTCTACAGTAACTACACAGCTTCTGAATTATAATCACTAGCAGTGTTTGGGCTGCACCTGGATTGCCCTGATAGCTGGTCTCCTCCTTTCTTTTCTCTAGGAAGTACGCCAAGCTAAAGCTCTCTCAAAAGGGCCTTTGTTAAGAAATAATTTAAAAAGTGTTTCGATGTTGATACAAAAGGAAAGGGTGCTTGGGAAATAAGGCGTGAAGGAGTTCAGTGAAGAGACAACACAAGGGACTGAAACCTTTTTTATTTATGGTAGTTAAGCCTACATGAGGGACCTTCTAATATATGAGAAAGGAGAAACACTGCAAGTAGCAGGAAGAAAATCAAACTGGAAAGTGAGATGAACCTTCTACAGGAGCTTCCCATAGTCTTGGATTGGCATTTGTAGACAAAGAGTGTGAGTTGCTGCTGATAAAACGTTGCATAGCGTTAAAGATTTTGTGCACCAAAGTTGCAGCTTCAATCACACAATCTATCCAATCAGCATTGGCAGCCCAGTGAGTAGGAATGAAAAGTCCTCTATAAGGTTGGTCAGAAGATTGAAGCAAAATAAAGTTCTTTCTTCAGGCTCTAAGTAGAGAATTTGACCGAAAAGCCAAAACTCTCTTATTTCCTGTAGAGTACAAGCTCATTTGTTATCAGTAGGATTGCCGAGTTCATAGTCAAGGTCGATTGACTGAGAACTTATTTTATACAATAAATTGGGAATAAATAATGTGCTTTGTTTTATAACTTTTGTACATTTGCATTTCATGCATCATATTTTTGCATATTGACATTGCCTTTCATTTTGATAAGGTCAGTTGGCCAATCAATAAAAGTAAATGAATGAGAGAGTGAATGATATAAATTGTGGGTAGAGACCTGTGAGAAAGGTCTGAATGTAAGTGCATTGCAGTATCAGTATACTGCAACCGCCAAATGATAATCAGTGCAAACCCAATCTTGCTTAGAAGAAGAGAAGACTCATGTTTAGACTTAATGTATTATGTGTATGGAAATTATTTTATTTTTTTATTTTAAAAATGCACGTGAATTTCAGAACCATGCTTTAGAACCACACATTCATGTCTACTTCCTACATATTCACATGTAGAATGTCAAAGTAAATGAAGCAAAGTTGGGATTGTTTATATGAATGATAGAATGAGGTCTGGTTTGTAAAATGAATGTTATTTTTTTCACGTATGCTAATAACTAGAGTTGGCATGGATAACCCATCAGCTTCAAAACATACATAGTTTTGGGGTCTTTATTGGTCCATAAAGTTCACTAAAATTTGTGCAACTTCTGAATAACCATAGCAATTGCTGAGTAATTGTCAGCGATACCTGGCATAATAGCAGATTCCCAAGATAAAGATTCCCTGCTATAAAGTAGTTATTATGTTATAGGGCTCCACAATTTCCTTAAATAATCTTTGTAGGTGTCTCTAATGTTTCTCTGAAACAAAGAGCAGATACATAGTTGTCAAAACATACAATTTATGCATCCATTTTAAGGAAAGTAAGAATGTTCTTAAGGAAAGATTGGTCTCTGACACTAATTTATCCAGGTAGCTTGAAAGAATTGCAGGCTTTTTATTGTTACTTTGGCAGCATTATAATAGCCTGTAAGGCCATCTAGCAGCTCCTGACTTGTGAGCAGCTTTATACCCTCTGACCAAGATCTTAACAGCCTTAGCATGTGCCATTCAGAAAGGTATAGAATCAAGTAGCATGTAGGCACTCTAAGAATTGGTTGCAAGTAGGTTCAGATGACTGAAAAATCTTGCCAAGAAAACTGCAGGGGCTTCTCCAGGCAGTTTCTGAGAATCGGATATGATTGAATGAAAGGGAGAAAAATGCAGTAGATCTAAGTTTAACTTCTGATTGGGGTCACCTCCAGGAAATATTTTCAGACAAAATTTCAACTCTGAATTAATTATGTATCATGGTAAGGCATATTGTAGTTTGTTTATGGCTTGGTAAACAAACAGAAGCAACATAATTTATGAGTGCTATCAAATTGCCAATATCATGTTAAGCCATAACATACGTTTTCTAGATTTGGGTTAGGTTAGGGTATTGGATGAATTCAGTCAATTTTGTTTGCAACTCGTGAGTCAAGGTTTAATATAGAGTTGTGAAAGGTATGCTGCAGGGAGTCCACTTCCTCCTTTTACCCCATTAATATTTTTGCCCCTTCTTTGATTTATTTTTTTAAAAGGAGAGATTGCATAACCCATTTTGGAGCTTAATCTTTATTGCACTCTCCCAAGTGGATCCTGTCACCACCTAGTCTTGTGGTGTATCCCTTGATCCGACTTAGTGTATTGTGTGACCCAACTTCAGTACAGCATATTCAGTGTCAACTATGAGTAACAAAGATGTTTAAATGAGGAGAGGGTAGGCAAAAGTGCTGCTGAGCTATTGCTCAGTAATTTCTGCAGTTTTGAACATTCGTGGTGCTCAAATTAGAGATAAGTAGGGATGGTGAATTAAGGACACTGTTAAGAAAACAGCAAAAGAGGACAAACAGGTACATGTGACGTATTTGGCATGAGTTTAGACAGTTATTGAAAAAGGTTAGGCAATCCAATTGCATAAAGGTTCATTTTCCAACTGGAGTGTCAAACGATGATAGGACTTAGGCTGTTAGAAAAGACGCCCAAAGATAAAATACCAGCTAAGACTAGTCCCCATGTGCAGTAGAGATTCTCTGGCTCTCACTTTTCTGGATTCTTTGGCAGCTGTTTATTATATGACAATATCTATGGGCTCATATTTTGCTTTAGAAACAGCAGAACCTATTATTTTGTTATATGGGCTGTGGGATCTATTCTAAATATATCTTGAAGAAAGCTATGAAGAGTAAATTGAAGCCTCTATTATGAAGTATAGGATATATTTGGCGGGACAATTTGTAGACAGACAAGATAATCATTCTCTTATGCCCTGCTTGTCTGTTTCTGGAAGCAATTAGTTGGTCATTAACATTGGTCCAAGGTATTTTACTGCCTGAAACAAATATGGTGCACCTTCTAAGACTAGATTGGAAGTGAAATTTTATTTCAGCACCAGTGACAGCATCTTTCACAGCCCCTGAAGACAGCAGCCTAGCTCAGTAAACCGAGAGAAAATATAGTTATTGTACACACAATTCTGTCTTCCGACTTACAATTGTTCCAGTTTTCCCAAAACAGGTGGGGAAGCTACTTCACTCTTCCTAATTGCCCAACTGGACTGTTGTGAACAATCCATATAGAAATAGTATACGTGATAAGATTAATCTTTGGTGATTTAGCAAGATTGATGTATACCAATCTAGCCTCCTGGGACTTTAATTTTATAGTAAAGAAAGCCAGTTGGATGTTAAATGCTCGGACTGTCTAGCATCTCCAGGGACAGAATCCCATATTTGCAGGTATTTCACTCTGCTAGTCATTGCCAATTATAGGGGGCACTGCTCATCTCCATTTCCTCCATATTGCAGGACCGGGTAGGAATCCTATCACCAAGATTTTAGAGGACTCTTGCCAACTTGAAGACACAATATTGAATTGGATTGGCCAGTCAATAGTATAAGATTATAAACCTGTGCCATTTCAAAAATACAACATGGGAATAATTGAAACCAGCACTTTGGCTGTTAATAAGATGAACACAAAAACCAGCTACGATCTCAGAATCCATACTACAAGAATATGATACCCTCCAGAGATGCTGGATTGGACAATATCTTCAACATTTTCAGCCAGATTGGCTGGAAATGATGGGAATCAGAATGCAGGGGATCAGTCCTTATCACTGAATTGGGGACTACCCTAAATTTGAGGAGAAATTCTGATTTTTCTCATGCAAATAACATATTCCTTAAAATGTAATCAGCTTCAGCTAGTTACTGCCCTACTTCTATTTCTTTCTTCACTTTCTATGCATAATGTAATATCTCTCTGTATCCTACTGCAGGAGGAATCTCCCCCAATGGTCAGTTTAGAAGTCTACAGCAACAGTTTAGTTCCAGATCTCAAACCAATGGCACAGATCACAAAGGTTTGGTAAGTAGAGCTGTTTCTGTTGCCTGTTTCTATTAATATTTAATTGCACTTTATTCCCATGGTTATTGATTTTTCAGTCTCAAAGGAATCTGATTTGGACAGATAGTTTATATGCATATATGTCCTTCCTGTTGCTGACTTCCAGCACTGCCGCCTTTACGTGATGATGCCCTATGATATTCTTGTTTACCTTAGTAATGGTGTCAGGGCAAGTAGTGCTTATTCTTTAGCCACAAACAGTGTAGATGTTACTGAGGGCAGCCTGTAGCCCCCAGGATCCCTGTAGTAGCTGCTCATTATTATATAGATTAGATTATTTTAAAATATCTCAGCTGATCTGATAACTGGCATTAAGGAAATATGCGTGTATGTGTGTGTACGAGAGAGAGAATTTGTCTGCATTTGGAAATAAATATTAATGTTCCCTTCTTTCCTGCCCCTTGCAGCTGCACCATTCGGTTGGCAATAATGGCTATAATTCTGTGAAGGCTGCCGGCTGGTCCTCCCGCTCAGCAGTGGATCTCAGGCCCAATGCTAGAATCGCCACTATCAGCAATGGTACTGGCCCCAAAAGTCCACTGTATGGCACGAATTACAGCTCCACCACCCGACCCAGGTCTTTCAATGAAAAGAACTACCGGAACTGTCAGAACTACGACACCATGTCCTTGCACTCCCTGCGTCTGACAGACGGGCTCTGCGGCCCTGCGGGTGGGGATGACCACTACAGTATAATGTCTGAGATGGATCCACTGACCCAAGCAACTCTCTATAAAAACCGGGGTGGTGGGGGCTTCCAAAGATCCTACACCTTTGAGAGGCAGATGAGCGCTGGCTCGAACGCTTGCGCAAAGCGACCTCTTGACTGGATGGATGGTATGGTGGTCCCACAGAACAGGCCCGTCATCCGTGCACCAGCCATGCGCACTTTGCAACGTTTCCAGACCAACAACCGCTCCCGATTTAGTGCAGGCTCTTGCAGTGGCACTCAGATCTCTCAAGCAGGGGCTGGGAACACTTATGCTTCAGTGGAGCGTACTTCCCGTGCCCCTTCTGTGCACAGTTTGGCTGAATCCAACCACCATTTGCAAGACCTGCGTGGCATGGACATGTTTGATGGTCAAAATACACTGATGTCCCAACAGTCCTACTCTGGTGGGTAAGTGTGCCATGAATTTATAGCAGTGGAATGGTCTGGTCCCAACTGAGCTAAGGAAACTGGAACAGATGGCTTTCAGCCACTTAGTTGCCCTGAATTCCAACCAAATCAATTTCTATTGACAGCAGAAGGTGGGAATGACATGACTGCAATTCAGGCACACAAAGTATACAGTCCTAGACTGAGAAACCTAGCCATTGGGGCATGGAGCATGCAATGATTGCGTGTTGTTTCTTTGCCTGGGTGCTCTTTATTGGTGAATCTGGAAGTTGGGGTACCTGGTTATCTGTTATGTCTAAAGGACTCCGGTGGCAAAAGAATGGCATCAGTCTCTGGATCCTGCCTTTACTGAGCAGAAAGCCACCTAAAATAAACAGCACAGGAAAATAATGCAAGTTATGTTCTGTGTGCTCACTGATTTTCATATATGGGACTTGTAAATGAGGTTATTCTGAACCTGGGCAGGCATTGACATTTCTGTCAGTCCTAATTAAACTTACAGGGTGTTGGTATATGGTATTTTTCTATAACAGATGTTTCTATAACAGATGGGTTCTTTCAGTTATTCCTTGTTGACTATCTGTAGGTGTAACAGCTGAGATTGGCAAGATAAGAACCATTGGTTCCCAGACTAGAAATAGCCAGTTTGGAAACATATCTCATCTTTTTAAAGCAATAGGGTGAGCCAATACGTAGGTTTTGGTTAATTGAGAAAAGTGAGAGAAAGAAGCTTAGAACTGAAACCACTGGGAATGAATGGACTAATTTTTATCTCTCTCCCCTCACCTCTCTCTCCCTCTCCTTCTCCCTCCATCCATCCGTCTCTCTTATCTCTGACATCTTTGCACTGCATTGGGCAAGCATCTGATGGCACAGAATCTTAATTTTTTATCACCACATAAAATCTGGTTTTTTTCTGGAGTTTTGCATTCAGAGAAATTACATTTGTGTTTGTAAAAAATAAAGCAAGTTTCTAGCACTTATGTAAGGGAAAGGGCTTGTGTAAGGGAATATTGAATAGCAAAACGAAAGTAATAGTTTAGAAACTTGATGTACAGTATAGTCTGATTATCCCATCCCTGTAACCCTATTTTACCAGGCTCTTTCTTTATTAAGTTTTCTTCCCTCCTCTTCCCCATCCTTTTTTTTAAAAGCAAGATCTTTATGTTTTGGCAAGAAATTCAAATTCCTTGTATGCCTCAGACCAGCTGGCAGGGCAATTATGTATCTATATATATATATATGAAGTTTTCCTTAGAAGATATAGGTAGTCCTCAATTTACAACTAGCCACTTAATGACCATTCAGAGTTACAACAAACACCCCCCTACACATCTCCAAAAGGCACTTACAACCCAATTTTGAAGTTCCAACAACTGCAACCCTGTGCAGTCATATGTTTGCATTTTGGCAACTGGCACACATTTATGACCATTTGCAATGTCCCACAGTCACATAACATTTTTTGCTGGTTTCCAGCATGTACCGGTACTTCCAGTTTCTGACAAAAAAAAAAAGCCCATTGGATTGACTTAACGACTGTGCTATGTTCTCTTAATGACCATCACAAAAAAACAAGGAATAGTCAAGCGGTGACCCGCTTAACAACAGCAACAATTTATGACTATAATTCTGGACTGAATTACAGATAATCCTAGACTTACACCCACAATTGAGCCCAAACTTTATGTTGCTAAGCGAGAAATTTGTTGAGTCTTGCCCCATTTTACGAATTTTCGTGCCATATTTGTTAAGTGAATCACTGCAGTTGTTAAATTAGTAACACGGTTGTTAAATGAATCTGCCTTCCCCATTGACTTAGCTTGTCAGAAGGTCACAAAAGAGGATCACATGACCCCAGGACACTGCAATCATCATAAATGTGAGTCAGTTGTCAAGAATCCAAATGTAAATCACGTGACCACGGGGATGCTGCAACGGTCATAAGTGTGAAAAACAGTCATAAGTCACTTTTTTCAGTGCCATTGTAACTTTGAATGGTCACTAAGTGAACTGTTCTAAGTCAAGGACTACCTGTACAGTTGAATGGAGGGGGGAAGTAAGCACAACAGTCAGATGAATATTATTAGAAATCTTTGTAAAAGAGAAGATTTGAAATTTCATCATCTCCTCTCTGGTTTAACTTTGGTTTCAGATTTGATGACATTGATCTTCCCTCTGCGGTGAAATATCTGATGGCCAATGACCCCAACCTCCAGGTGCTTGGGGCTGCTTATATCCAGCATAAGTGCTACAGTGACAACGATGCCAAGAAACAGGTGAAGCTACAATGGATGGATTGGTAGCTGAAAGGATCCCTAAGATCCCAACATTGTTTGCAGGTTCACTCAATGATGACTCTCCTTTAAGAGGTTGTGTCATGCTTTGTTAAAACAGTTCTGGTGAGAGGGGTTCCTGCATGTTGAGAGGGAGGATTATTTGATTGAGAAAAAGGGACAGGACACATGGGTGGGGATGAGATGCGTCCACATCTCCCCTCTTCTCTCTTAAGTTGTGTGCCACTCTCCCTCATTCCATAGGCTCGCAGTCTCCAAGCCATACCCAAGCTGGTGAAGCTCTTCAACAGTTCCAACCAAGAGGTGCAGCGCCATGCCACTGGTGCCATGCGCAATCTTATTTATGACAATGCTGAGAACAAGCTGGGGCTGGTGGAAGAAAATGGAATCTATGAGCTGATGCGCACTTTGCGGGAGCAGGATGATGAATTACGCAAGAATGTTACTGGTGAGTGAACATCATTGTAGACAAATTGTGGGTGGAGGATTGGGAGCAATGGATCTGTATCCCACCCAACAAATAAGAGAATTAAAAAGAAATAGGATAAGTCATAATTTTTTTTGAACTAATTTCAAAATAGTCTTTCTTCCCCCACCCAAACTAGAACCTAAATGCATTCCAACGTCACAGAAAAGAAATAGGAAAGCTGCCAAATACAGGAGCCATGGTGGCGCAGTGGTTAAAGTGCATTATTGCAGGCTAACTCTGCTCACTGCCAGGAGTTCAATCCTGACTGACTCAAGGTTGAGTCGACTTTCCATCCTTGAAGTCGATAACATGAGGACCCAAACTGTTGGGAGCAATATGGTGACTCTGTAAACTGCTTAAAGAGAGCTATAAAGCACTATGAAGTGCTATTGCTATTGTTATAGCCTTCCACTGAAAAAAAACCTGCTATTACATTTAATTTCCACTGTATCTTAACATAAGGGTCAGAAGAGGAGAAATCTTAGTATAATGAGACTGTTCCTTATGATTAAGAGCCAAATGTTACAATAGGAGGAAGCAATTTCTGTCTTAGAAAAATTGTTCTTAATGGGAAATAGAAAAAGGTTCTGGCTTTTAAAATTAAATTTAATTTTTTTAAAATTAGAAAATATCACTGCATCAAATGGCTGAAAGTGATTCAGCTTTTATAAAGCAATGCTAATATATTTTTTTCTAATGTTCAACCAAATAACTACCAGGTAAATTATAATAAAATATAAACAATAGCATAACTTTAATCTAGAAAAATAGCTAAACAAAAGAAGAATCATAAAACAGATGAAGTCTTCCTCTCACTGGTGTTACCAGACCTAAGGTTCCATTATAAAGTGAAAGTTTTAATGAAGCTTTGTGTGGAGGTGACATCTGTTATCCAAACTGTCTATTAAATATGAAGGTATGTCATGGCCAATTATGTTATTTTTACTGATTTTCTGTATTTATTATAATTTCATAATTGCATAAATGGCATAACGTAATTTGTTAATGTCATAATCATGCAAAAATGAATTACAGATGTTGCAAAGTTAAGGTAAATTTAATGCTTCATCAGGCTACTTTAGATGTAATGGACTTGTTTGTTACTTTGGAGGGATGTCTGTTGCATATTCACATTAAATGTGAATCCATGAAATTATATGCTGTATAAACAATTAGTAATTGAACTTTTGGTATGTCTAGGGTATGGAAGGAGAAAAAAAAAGAATAAGGAGAAAACAGATTGGTAGGGGTCAGGAAAGAAACTAAGGTCATCTTATCTCCTAATTGTTATTATTTAAGCCAGATAGAATCTTAAACCAGACTGGAAATAAATAATTAGAGTAAATAATTGAGTGACAAATTTTAAGGTATAAAAGAAATCTCAAGGATGGAGTCTCACACCCCACCAAATTTTGGCATATAATAACTCCTATAATTTACAAGCAAGGTTCAGAGGTTGCTATATCTAAAAAAAGTATTGTGGTAATAGAAATATTATATAGGGTGGCAATATGATTAAATTGATAATATAGGATAGCAATATGATTAAACTGAAATGTAATAGGATTTGAAACCTTAATGTATCAAGAGAGAAAGGGTGGCAAGAAATAATGTACAGCAGATTTAATGCCAGAATTGAAACTGCCATCTGTTTTAACACAAAGATTAAATGCAGGCAAGACATTAATTGTATTTGCCTTTTTCTGAAGAAAACAGCCTTGGCTTCTATTTTCATCTGGAAAGAAGCTTCTAATGTACAGCTGAGTTGTATTTACACAACTAGTAATCACATTTATAGACAATCACAGTCCCAAAGGATTTGCAATTGTTAATGCAAAACCAAAATGTTTTAACCAAGAATTTGCCAAGTAAGCTATAATTTACTGAGTGATACACAATATCAGGTTGAGTTTGCACATCATATTAAAATAAAAAGGCTAAGTTTAGTTTATATATGAAACCAGGGACATATTTAGGTTATTTGTGCATTTTGTTTGGTGCAATAAGATGCATTCTCACTCAGAGCATTTGCCTCCCTTCTCTTCCAAATTCCCTTCATAATTAGCAACCTTTAATGTTCGTAAAATACTAGTTTATTTCTTAATTCACAAACAGTAAAGCTATTTCTTAATTCACAAACAGTAAATGAATGGAAGGAATCAGTGAAATACTAGCAATTCCTGGAAACTGTCTCTTTCCTTGAATATCCTCTTGGGTAGAGAGATTGGAATGTCACTCCATTAACAAGCTCAACTTCAATGTGCCTCAGTAAATCCTAGCAAAGAAAAGGGTATTAGGAGGGGCTGGGGAAAGGGATGTGAAATTCCTATAAATTAAGTGTTTGTTCTGCTTAACATCAGGTAAAGAGATAAAGAGAAGCAGGCTGGGGGAAAGCAAGGGGCACAGTGTGTCTATATGTTGCAGTTGCTAGCAAATATCCTTCCCTAGGAAGAGCTGGGAATAGGAATAAAGAGGGAAGAGAATATATTTGTGCTATTAGTGTGTCACCAGAGAAATTGGCTGGAATGTTTACCTGTTGGAAATGTGAACAAGATGAAGAGACCTATTATCATATTTGGTGGACATATAAAAAAGCTAGAAAATTTTAGATTCAAATACACAAACTGTTTCAGAGTCCACAAAGTTGGAAAGATTCAGCATTACCTACAATGGGGGAATGGCTGGTGAAGATGATGGAACTTGCTGAGATGGATAAATTTACTTCTTTGATCAGAGAAAAGGCAATATCTACATTTATTGCTGACTGAAAAACCCTTCTCATGAATTTTCATTAATTTATGGTTTTGGTGATTTGACAGGATAGATTATAGAAAGAAGATCATATACATACATACATACATACATACATACATACATACATACATACATACATACATTAGATTTATATACCGCTTATCAGTGCTTTACAGCTCTCTCTAAGTGGTTTACAGAATCAGCATATTGCCCCCA
>JANHJO010000043.1:259366-273582 GCA_032468235.1 Pseudoxyrhopus heterurus
CAACCTGGAGCCTGGTGGGATTCGATCAGCCAAACTGCTGATCGGCAAGTCTGCAGAATAGTCTGCAGTACTACGTTCTAACCACTGCGCCACCACAGCTCTAGAGAGTTATGAGGAGTAAAGGCCAAATTTATAATTGTATTTGTAACTGCTGTAAAAAAAGATTGGAAGTTAAAAAAAAAACCCAGAAAAGACAAGGTGTCTGCTGCCTTCAAGTGAGGATGAGTTTGTCCAGAGAGAGTGATCTCCCATCTTTTGCCAACTACATGGCAAAAAGTTTATTATGGGAATGTTTTCTCAGCTTTCTTGTATACCAAAGCCCTTCATATACAACCAGCAAGCCCAAAGTTCCAAAATAAACATTGCAGTAATATATTTACTGATAATTGTATTATTTTTCCTAGTAGCTTGAGGTTACTTACAGTCTTGTGCAAGACCCACTTTATAAATTAGACAAACTAGGACCCTCCTTTAGTTTTCATCTGTTAATTCCCTCATAAACCATCTGCCTCTCGACCAACATGCAAGCAGATAAATCCCAGCTAAATCTGCATCAGTATCTTAGTTTCATAAGGGGAAATACCACCTCATCTTGCTTTATGTTGCTTCTCTGTTAAGGGAATTTTGACTTTTTGAAGTCAGTCCTCTCGCCCAGTCCTTTTCATTCCAAAAATTCTGTACATACATAACCTGATTTTCCAGAAGTGCAGTATTTTCCCTCCCATGTGTGGCTTAATTGCTCTTCAGCTACCTGAACATGCAGAGTTGCAACAAATCTCTTCATTTCATAAGCAAATGTATGTTGGCTGCTAAAAGAACAACCTAAATTCTTGTTCACTAACTTGTGCTCATCTACATTCACTGGTAAGCCATCATGTGAATTCAGCAAGAGCCATCCTGTCCTTTGATTGCCTGCAGTTCTGAATAGAAGTATCCCTGGCTCACGTTGCTGTTTCATCGACATACTCTCTTTCTGTTAGTGGTTACCAAGCTGGATTAAAACTCTTTGCATTTTTATTAACAAGTGTAGGGATTAAAGTTCCCCTTTGCAAAAGGCATGTTAAATATCTGTTCATCCCAAATTTCCCAAGGGGGATAATGCTTATGCCTTTCAGCAAAACCAGCTATAGAGGCTTTAGCAAACGCTGAGGAGTGGCATGAAATTAGTAGACATACTAAGTTAGTTAGTATGGGGCACTTGTGTGAGTAGGTAAGCAAGTCCAAAGCCTGCTGGGATAGAGGCCTGACATTTCAATATCTACAGCTTCTCAAGCAGTTAAGACAGTGGTTGACGCACTGGGATGTTGTAACAGTTAAGACTGCTCATGAACATGAAACAGAATGAATGAGTGACATTTCCTGGTGGCAGCAGATAATAAACTAGAAAGGGGAAGAAGCAGAAGCTGATTCTTACAGTTTTTCTGTTGCTAGGCAGCCAATATTTGTAGTTATTGGGGGGGGCAAGTTGATGCTATTGGCCTTATTGAAAGCCTGTTTCAGGCCTCCCAAAACCTAATCATAGCTGGAGAACCCTTTTGTGACTGTACAACACACATCCCTTTACAATAAGGAGGAAGAGGCAGAGGTCAGTTTATAGCCTTGTAGAGATCAGATTGTGATTTCCATTATCATTTATCCTCAGTTATATTGGTGGGGTTGATGTTCAACAGTATCTGGGAGAACAGTGTTTTCTATCCTTACTGAAAAGGGAAGAGAAAAGTAACCTGACAAATATGAAAACTAAACAAAATTAGGTCTTCTAATCTTGTGGAGATCTCAGCTGTGAGGAGAAAAAAGGAGACAAGTTGCTGGAAGGCATGGTGGTTGGCTGGGTCTACAAGCTGTCTTGCTCCAACAAGTTGATATGATTCAGCCATTGTGTTCTTTGCAGTGAAATATTCTAATAATGTTGAGAACATCACAACACTTGATTTGTGCAAGTTTATACACAGCCATCACCTAACCAGAACCTGGCTGCTTCATATTTTTGCTGTCCAAAAAGAACTTTCTCAGGAAGTTGCTCTGTTTCTGCTATTTTGTCTCTACTCATTACCCAAATTGATGTAGATAGCTAACAGGCAACAGTCCAGGACTCTGTTAATTTCCCCAGGCTTCACTAAAACAATCAGAATTTTGGCAACCATGGGCTTTTCTACAGAATAGATCCGCAGTATACATGTTGGCTTAGGGTTCTTTCCTCACAATGGGCACTTATCTGTTGCGTCCTATGTGAAACCAGATAGTTGTCAGAAATAATCTAGATGTTTAGCCTAGCCCAGCCTGAGATGAAACCTTTAGATGCCCCATTCATTGCAAGGAAAGGACAGGCTATAACCTCAGAGTAGTTGTTGAGATTTCTTCGGAATCTGTCTGTATACGTGTTTAATAGAAATTTGCCATTTAGCTATGGAATGGCACAAGTATTGGCACAGTTCTGAATCTGATTAGAATTTATTTTAAAATGGGCAGAATAGTCTTGGGTCTTCACTGTTTTATTTATCTATTTTAAAAAGAAACAGTTAATTGCTTAGTGCAGTTTCCAAGAAAAAAATTGTACCAGGTTGATTGATAACTTCTTTTTTAACGAGTTTCCAGTTTATTTCAACTGTAGTTTAATTAAGGGAACTTGCTGGCTCACTGGAACAATAGTTTAAAAAAGGGTTTGAGAAGACATGAAATAGCTTGCATGTACATTTAATACCAAAATCAAATGAATGAGTGACCTTGGTTGCACTCCAGGATTCAGCAAATGACAGGTCTTGCATTATTCAGAGTTGCTGTGGGATCCAGCAAAGAAAACATTGGTCTGAGATTAGTAATAGTGCTCAATGGCCCTGCTCAGCCATAGGCTCAGGTGGCCTTAGGAAAGTCATTCTGTGCTAGGTGACATGGGACAGGTTAACATGTTCCCAACCAGTAAATTCTTTGTATGTAAGTTTCAAAGCACTTTCTGGATTTGGGATAATCAGGGTCAGGATATCATTAGACTGATGTCTGCCCTCTGCAATTTGGTTTTGCAGTTAAAATCTTCCTCCAAATTTAGTCTTAGCTGCCTACTTGTAAAAGTGAAAATGTGACCAAAAGCTAATTGTTGTAAATATTAATAAGATAAGGATTGTGAAGCATTCTGCACTCTAAAAAATGGTGATGATAATTATAACTTGAAAGCAACACAGGGATAAAATAATATACTGCAACTTTTACCTAATTCTGGATGTGTTGTGAATGAACAGTAGCCTAAAAAACCATGTTTATTTCCATGGGGGGAAAACCTGCTATATGTGATTTTAAATCTCGGGTTGATGAAATGTGTTCATTCTCTACTTGTGACTTTGTTTTGTATTGACACAGAGGAAAATCTGGCTGAACTCTTTTGTGTGGTCAAAGTTTAAACTACTGCTGAAAAAGTTACTGGTTTTATGTATCAGTACGTGTATGTTACTATGGATGCAGTTCAACTTCCTTTTTCTTTTTCTCCCTCTTTATTTTCTGATTTGTTTTAGTTTTAGCTTTTTTCTCCTTTTGATATCATAAGCAATAAATATTGTTACAAAAAGCTGATTACCTAAATCCCAAAGGTCTGGTATGCATAAGGGAGCCATTCCCATTTTGCTGAATGGTGCCTTCTGCAATGATACTGTCTCATTCCTCTGTCTCCTGATTGATTGCTTTGCAGGCATTTTCTGGAATCTGTCTTCAAGTGATAACCTCAAGGACCGCCTTGCCCGGGACACTTTGGAGCAGCTCACAAACCTGATCTTGACCCCTCTCTCTGCCTCAAGGAATGCCGCTGTTATCCAGCAAAACGCCTCCGAGGCAGAAATCTTCTACAACGCCACTGGCTTCCTCAGGTACTTTAACTAAACGAGAATTATAGGATCTGAAAGAAATAGGAAAATCCTGATCGATAATAGTAGTCATTGTTGTTATAACCTTTTAGTAAGATTGGTAGGGATAAAAAGAGAAATGCAAGTATTAGCAAATCCCATTCATCAAAAATAGTTCACAACTAATGTAGAAATAGTAAACACCATTACTTTCATAAGTTTCTCAGGCAATTGAGTATGCTCTGTGTTATATGGATAGAAGAAAATATTTGTCTATCTGTACGGTATGTTTCCACTAAATATATATGGGAGAGTTATTCATCCATAGCATTCTTCATTTATGCTATCTTAGTCAGTGTCACCAATTTGATACCTGGCAAAGATTAGAATCGGGACAATGGCAACACAATCAGCACATTATGTTTCTGACAGAAGAGGATCAAAATGAATCAGGACTTGAAGTGCAGAGTAATTCATTTATGATAAATATCTATATAAGGCTGCTGGAACATTATGTTGGATTGCAAAGCAAGATACTACGAGAGTGCAATTCTTACTATGAAAATATTCTCTACTCCCAAAAAATATAAATCAAATTTTGTTGCCACTTGGCTTTGTCAAGATTGTGGCTGAATAATATGACCTAATTTCTGCTGGCTTGAATGCCTATAATTGGCCATGCTTGGTAGAGTCAATGAAAATGGGAATTCTGCAACAAATTGCTGATTCCCGGTTTAGATAATATTCTGGATCCATATTTTACTGCTTGGTGAAGGGGACAGGTTGTCTGAAAAATGTTCCCTGAGATATTGTATTTTTCTTTTCTAAGAATAAGAGGACAAAAATTTGAGTTTGAAGAGGGTGCATTGAAGGAATATGCTTGTAATGATACCCCTTCCTGTTTCTCCTGTAGGAATCTTAGCTCTGCTAGCCAGCAGACTCGGCAAAAAATGCGTGAATGCCATGGATTGGTAGATTCCATGGTCAGCTACATAAATAGTTCGCTGGAAGTGGGAAAATCAGAGGACAAGGTGAGATCTCTCATTTTATTCTAAATCCGGCTTGAATCAAGTAGGGAAATGCACTTTTTCCAAGACAAAATTTGCTGACGATTCCCTGTGATTATTCTTTCACATATAGTAGATGTGAAATGATTTCCCCATTACTGTAAATATTTAACTGGGTTGTCCTTCATAGTCCGTCCGTCCAATATATTTTTCCTTAGGCTTAACCTATCATTTCATTATTTACCTAAATAAATTACTGAATGAAACATTTACTATTTATGGACTACTAGTTCAGTAAAGAGACATTGTAGAAGATTGATACTTTCTAGACACACATTTTAAGGCAAGCACTGAGATGAAACCAAAGGTGTGACAGTAAGTGTTATACATAATGCACAAGAGCATCAACATTTCATAAATGTAACATTCAGATGAAGATTTTGGTTAGCGTGGGCACCTGCCAAATGCATCTCTGTAAAAAATAACACTTCCATTTACACTTTTCTTTTTAGATATAATCTTTAAAAAATGAAGTACTTTATATTACTGCAATTGCAGTAGTTAGAATACCAAATCAAGGCTGAGGAGATGTGGGTTTGAATTCATCTTCAGCCACAAAATTCACTAGGTAATCTTAGCCTGTCAATAATTCTCTGACTGCCTTACTATACAAAATGATTGTGACAATAAAATGAAGTAAAAGAGCCAGTGGCTATGTTTGTAAAGCACACTTAACTTTGTTCCTGATTATTTTCTTGGTTTGCAAGGTACATTGAAGGATAAATCTCAGCTGGCCTTTGTTCACACAGTACTCTAAGACAGCCAGAGCTAACCAGAATTAAAGCAAATCAAGTTTAGCTTGTCATGCAACTGTAGCTGCTAAGTTTGTAGTTGACCTTGTTGAGTATGTTGTATGAATGCAGCCATTGAAATATACCTCATGCTCCATGTGCAAAGGTGGATATCAGTGTAATAATTTAAAATACATCATATTATGTATTGTCTAATAGACTAAAGGTCTGGTTCTTCAAGTAAACTTCAATGCTTGATTGTCACTTGGAATAGAGATATCCAGGAAGTTATTCCTCAGCCTAACAGATTCTTGGCAAAAATACAATACAGATGGTTTCTGGCACCGAAACAACCTGAATCTGTCAAAAACTGATGAAGATTCTTGTTATAAGATGCCCCAAGCAAACATTTGGAAGGCAAATGATGCATCATTAAACAAATATGTATGTTTGATACAAAATATTGTAAAATACTTTCTGTTTGGAGCACCCTCTATTATTGCCTAAGGGATCTTATAGCAAGAATCAAATAGAAATCAGAATATATAAAATACACTATTAACACTTGAATATCAATTTAACCCAATTTAGTCTACGCCAGTTACTATTAAAAATTATGAAAATAATAGAAAATTGCAATAAATAATATACTATAAAAAGGTTTGTTTTGGTTTTCTTTCTTCAAAAAATGGATTTTGTCCTCACAGAGTGTTGAGAATGCAGTCTGTGTCCTGCGCAACCTCTCCTACCGACTTTATGATGAAATTCCTCCTTCCTCACTCCAGCGGCTAGAAGGATATAAGAGGAGCGATGGAGCTAATATGACAAGTGAGCTAGTAGGCTGCTTCAGCCCACAAAGCAGGAGGGCCCGAGAGGTGAGACTGTGAAAAATGCCATTATGGGAGAAAACTGAGCCTGTTTTGGGCAGCCCTTATTACATGGGATGAAAAGTAAATGAGAAAGAAAGGAAAGAAAGAAGCCCCTGTTTGAGAATAGTCCACAGCTTGACTAAGAAGACTAGATTCTGAGCATATCAGGATTCAATCCCAGCCCCTTTAGTCAAGAACAGGCCTCAGTCCCACATCTAGAGTCTTCACAAACGTATTGCTCTGGACAAAATAAATTTTCTCCTTAGCTAAGTAACAGTAGTGAATCCCCAACATCAATGTATTCTAGATCAGTTGTTCCTATTCCTATTCACATTTAAATCCCCAACAATGCTTCTGGAATAGAAATTACCTTTGGTAGTTGTGATATCCAGAGGATTGTCAGTTCCTCTGAGTAATATTCCTCAACTGGAGGGAATTAATGCTAAAGTATAAGAAAGGCATGGAGTTGTTACGGGACGAATAATATCCCGAAAGAACAGTAACTGGGTCAACATGATTAGAAATAAAATGTGGGAGAACAGGCTTCTTGGGAATGGATTGAGCAGTAATAAAGCCTTTTTGAACTGGGTAAGCTGTAAAGGAGACAAGAAGATTGTAGCTAGAACAGAAGTCCATACAGCCTCAAAGAATGGCCATTAAATACTCTCTTACTCTTCTCCTTAGCTCCACATGAACTCTGATATTGTGACTTTCGCAGAGGTTTCTAAGGATCCTAAAGGGTTGGAGTGGCTCTGGAACCCTCAGATTATAGGGGTGTACAACAGGCTGCTACAGCGATGTGAACTTAATAAGCATACCACCGAGGCAGCCTCTGGAGCGCTTCAGAATATCACAGCAGGAGACCGGAGGGTAAGGTTGACTCCAGAAATACCAGCCTGAATCCTGTGAAGATTATAAAATAAAGCAATGCGTATTAAGGAGAGGAGGAAGTTAAGATGTGAACTTGATGTTTTGTAAGAAACTTGAGTTAGACATGGAAGATGAACTCTCTGATGGTTCCTTTATGATGGTTACATTCAAGGAGCAGTATAGGCCTGCTCAAACAATGGAGCACCTCTGTTGCCAAAGCTACCAACAACCTTTCCCCTTTTTTGTCTTGTGCCCTGAAGGAAAAGGGCTCTGAGGTTTTCCCTGTGGTGAGCTTATGTTCAGCCAATAATACTTATCAAAACTGCCAAAGCTCTAGAGTTTTTAACGTAACTTGCCCATCTTGTTATGGAGGGTGAGAAAAAGGGAAAAACCAATAAAGTTGATTGCAAGAAGGAAAGGAGTGACAAGGCTTCCATTGTCTGCCTAAAGCCAAACATGATTAAGGCAGTTATCAATGGTCCAGAAGGCACTGGGAGTAAAGGAAAGGTAAAGAATAAACTGAGTCATCTGTTGCAACAATCAGATATTTCTTGGTATAGATATATGAAAGTTTTATATTTTTGCTAGAGCACCTTTATAGTAGAAGAATTAGTTATTTCTTCACTGTGCCTAGAACATGGGTGTCAAACTTGCCGTGTCACGTTGCCATTAGGTGACATTTTGCGATGGTTTTCCCATTTGCGGAGCTGGGGTGGGCGTGGCCTGCGCATGACACATCCGGCCCATGGGCCACCAGTTTGACACCCCTGGCCTACTAGAATGTTAATACTGACTCAGCCGGTGAATCATAATTTGCTAGCTCATTCTTCTCTTCATCCATTGTAGTGGGCAGGTGTCCTCAGTAGGGTGGCTTTGGAGCAAGAGAGAATCCTGAACCCTGTACTGGACAGAGTCCGCACAGCTGACTATCACCAGCTTCGCTCACTGACGGGATTGATTCGCAACCTGTCCCGGAACGCACGCAACAAGGATGAAATGTGTGAGTTATTCCAATAGGAAAGCGCAACAGGGCCTTGACAAAAGAGTTCCCTTCGTGCAGTTTAGATGCTTTACTTATACCATCCACAGTGGGGTTTTAGACAAAGTACATTTTCTCCATGTACTATTTGCTAACCACTTTTGTTTCGGATTGGCAGCAACCAAAGTGGTGAGTCATTTGATCGAGAAACTTCCTGGAAGCTCCGGAGATAAGTGGCCCCCAACAGAGGTAGTAGTCAACATCGTTGCAGTGCTGAACAACTTGGTTGTGGAGAGCCCCATTGCTGCACGTGACATTGTCTACTTTGATGGCCTGCGCAAACTCTTCTACATCAAGAAGAAAAGGGACAGGTATGTGGGAATGGCCATCCATACTCCATACTGACTTCACCCTTAGAGCAGCGTTTTACACTATTTAATTTCTGGATTCTACTGAACTTCCTTATGTCCCTTTTTTCAGCATCACAGAATGTGATGTTTACTAGATTCAACTAATGTTCAGAAGTAGAATCAATTTGGTAATAGGAGTTAAGGCATCAGGAGTTCTGATTCCTTTTTAGGTACAAAGTCAACCTGGTGACCTTGGGCCAGTCATTCTCTCTCAGCCCTAGGAAGCAGGCAATGGGAAGCCTAAAAACTGCAATCTTGCAAAGAAAACTGCAGGGACTTGCCCAGGCAGTCACCTGGAATCAGCACTCACTCAAAGGCACATACACACAATCCTCAAAAGGTGTGGTCCCTTTCAAAAGCAAAAGGCAAGTTCCTGTGCATAAATCAAGGGCTGGAGGAAGGAAGAAAATGGGCAAGAAAGTAAGCCTGTCAGACCTCAAAGATTTTCAGTTGACTTTTATTAATTAGTCCATCTTCTAAATGATTTATTTCCAACATTCGAGAGTTTTTTTCCACCCTAATCTGACTTTGTTACCTCCTTTGTTTCCTAGTATGGCATTCAGACTGATCCATGCCATTTATCCCACGGGCCTTACCTTAACAGCCTGGTGGGTGAAAAGTCTGATATACTCATTTTGAAAATGCCCCTCTCCAAAGGGCTCTTGTTGAATGTGCAGCAGCTGCCTACAGGAGACCAAAGTGCCTGTGTAGACTGGCCATCCTAGAAGAACAGTTGGCATTTCTGAGGTGTGTGCAGCTAACACTACTCAGTATTGCACTACAGGAACACAGAAAGGTTTGGCTACCTCTGTCCCTCCTTCAGCCTCAAATCCTCTTAAAAGTAGCAGTTTTCCTGGCTTTGCAAAAGTATAGATCTCTTCCTACAAGGATGCTGCTGAAAAAATATTAGAAATCAAAGGGACATAATCCAGGGAATGGGATGATAAGAGTCCAGCCACAGATGAGTGTGAATATCTTGACTTAACGTCCATTAGTAATTCATGGAGAAGAAATGGGTATGTTTGAGTCCAAGTGTGCACAATAACATGTTACAGATTTCTCTTCTTTCTTTAGCTTGGACAATGAGAAGGCCTCCAGAGCCGCTTCCAGCCACTTGTCAAACAAGTGGCAGTACACCAACCATCATAGGGACTATAAAGCGGTTTGTGATTTTTTTATATCTCTATTCTATCTTCCAAAGTCAGCTCATAGCACCTAGGTCTCTAGCATAGAACCCATAGATGATTCCCTTGGTATCTGTGGGACTTAGATACGTTAGCATTTGCTGGATCATCTCCGACTTGATGTGTGCTTATGACAGTCCTTTTTTTTTATGTTTTACAGAAGGGCTTTCGGAAAGAAGATTTCATTAGCCTGTAAAGAAAAGAAATTGCAGAAGATGGACTCTCCAGCTCTGTTCTCCATGAATCTTGTTAAAAAAGCACCATGAAGGACAGTGACCCTACGTCATTAAAAAAACCCTTTTGCAACCCCCTCCTTTTTAAAGAACCGGTATCAGTTAGCTATCTTGTTTTATTTTTTGCATTTAAAAGTCTATATAAAGCTCAGGTTTCTCTGCCTTGGCCATCTTACACCACGAAAGTAACCCATGACTGAAAATGTAAATAGATCTCCATGCAAATCCCAAAGCCCCCTATCAGCATTGCCAAAGCCATGTCCTGACTTCCCATAGAGCTGGGATTCTTTTTAGAAGGTATGGACGTTGATGTCACAGCAGAAATGGCAAACTCCTAAGAATAGTGGAGAAGTTCTCCCAGGGGCCATTGTATCAAGGGTGCTTCCATTTGCTTTCATGTTTATTGCTTTCTTTCATTCCCTCCCTCCCTGGAACTCCCCTAAAACTCTCACTGGTTATTGCATATATTTTCCTACCTCTGTATATTCTGGAAATGATTTGCTTGCATTTAATTTCAAAAGGACTGGCTTATATGAATTTGAGATACAGATTTTAACCGTATGTATAAACCTATTTGTAAGATTTTAGGAAAGTCTAATTATTCGGAACTGAGGAATAAATGTAGGCTTTTAAAGTTGTATTAACCAATGCACAAGAGGACAGAGTGCTTTGGAGTATAAATTTATGGTGGAATTTGGTGATGGATTTTCTCATTTTTATTTGAAAGCTATAATGAGTCTGAAGACATAATTTTCTGGAGCTACATATAGCATAATTTACTTCAGGTCTTGTGGGTTACAAAGCCTATAAAAGGGGAAAGAAATTATGGAAACGAAGTGCTTGCTCTAAAGAGATACTTAAGCTGGGTAACAGTCTCCCTGTGATTTGTACAGAATTTTACTTTTATCTCTATTAGAAATTAAAGTGCCTGAGACTGTCCCACGAAACTGTTTTAGCAGCAATAAACTTACAAACTTAAGATCACCATGTATTCACAGTGCATTTTGTTGGACTAAAGAACATTTTCTACACTACATTTATTAGCACTTTTACTGTCCCACAGCATTGATCCTCATCCTGTTAAATGAAGGGTTCTATTGAATACTCAGTTCTCGCCTGATGTGTGGTGACAGTGATGGACGAGGGCATCCTAGCAACTAGATAAATAGTTTCAGTGGGCTGGCGAAGGTGGTTTGGTGGGGCAGTCTGCCCTGGGTGCACTCAGTAAGGGGTGCATTGTCTGGTGATTTAGGGATGAGGAAGCTATACAGAGGGTTGGCACGGTGAGTGTGGTGTCAGGTTGCTGTTGCCCATATGCTGATTGGCTGTTTGGTGCTCAGTGATACGGTGCAGGAAAGGGGGTGTTAAAAAAAATCACCCAGATGTCAAATACTTCAGAAATGTCACTCTCTATACACAATACTATAGTCTGGCACATGTAATGAAAGTGCTGAGCTGCTTGACCTTTTTTCTCCACAGAAATTACAAAAAAAAAATGGCACAAAGTCTTAGAAAAGGCAGTTCTTGTCCCTCAATGAATATGTTAGCATATTTGAATTTAGGTTTTTCCTCTTATAAAACTTAATGCAATTATTTATTTGAAGCACAAAATGCTAGGAATGGTAAAGCTGACTGAAGGAGATAAGAGTCCTAGGGTAAGTATTAGAATAGGCACTTATCAATAGGAAAGATATAAAAATTAGATCTGTGCAGCAACTTGAATTCAAAGAGAAAAAGGTGATTTGGAGCACATACGTTGCACCTGGTTGGCAGTAAATCAAACATGTTTTCCTGGGGGTGCACATTTCCTGACAAGAGAATCAGATGCCCATATGTGGTCCAAATTAAAATCCCTGCCCAGCCTTAATGAAAATCACCAGAAACAAAAATCATATGCTTATTAGCAAACATTAAGTCTGTGATTAATTCATCTCCAAATATGACAAAATGCTAGCAGATATCTTCCTTATGACTGCAACAATCACAGTGTTGGAAGAAAGTACACTATTAGGAGCCTGGTGGTGCAATGGTTAGAATGTAATATTGCAGGCTAATTCTGTTGACTGCCAGTAGCTTTATTCTCACCACTCAAGGTTGACTCAGCCTTCCATCCTTCTAAGACTGGTAAAATGAGGGCCCAGATTATTGGGGGCAATATGCTGACTAAACCACTTAGGGCAATAAAGCACTATGAAGCGGTATATAAGTCTAAGTGCTATTGCTATTACATGCTGGGAAGGCTCTGGAAGTTTCTCCACACAAAACTTCATGATTCCTCATGTATCTGCTGTAATACTTTTAGCAGGCTCACCTTAGCCTTCCATAACACTGCCTGATAGACACCACTGCAAAATCAATAAACAGCAAGAAGCACCGCTTTTCACAGTTGATGCATTCATCAAGCAGTTGTCATAATACAAATATTTAGTCACAGCATCCTCTTCCAAGCCAGAAATTAGTCTGCTGTTTTTGGACTATTTGTTTCCATCTTTTTTGAAGCTTTTGATAAGTACCTTGATCATAACCGACAACAGGCTAATCCCACATCAATTCTTGTATTCCTGATTGCCTTTCTTGAAAATTGGAAATATTGCCTGTTTCAAAAAATAAAGTATTTCCTCAGATTCTCAAATAATTTGAAGGAATAAATGGAGCTGACAAATTAGTGTATCACAAGCAGTGTTTATTGCTTCTGCAGTGACTTTATCTGTGTCACTAGCTTTCTCTCTTTAACTGATGGATGGCAGCTTCAGAGATTCTGGAGTTACATTATTCAATTGTTCCATCTGAGCTGTCAAGACTTTGTGGCTCTACTGGAATGTCTTTCAGAACAGGGCAGTTGTAAAAGATCTGGAAGTACTATATTACAAGAGGCACGGGCCATTCAATTTTGGAGCTCACAGATGTGCTGTCTGCTTTTCTGGTATCATTCATGTTGAAATTTACTGCTGAGGCAATATAATAAGTGCAGAGGTTGTGATATTCTCAGCAATATATAAGTTCTTCAAGTTCTTTTGCAATACTATTCCAATAGACAATCCATTTTGTTTTGAAGCGGTGTCAACTTGCTAATTAAGTGATCAATACAGAGTTAAATCTTCTGAGTTTGCAGGTTTCATTCAATCAAAATCTTGGATTCAGTGTCTTCCAATGGGATAGATTTTTTTTTTGCATCCTTGTTAATTATCTCTGAATTGTGCCTCAATCATTTTCATCACGTGAAAATGGTGACAAAAATTTGTTGGAATTCTTATTGGCAAGTAAGTTCTTGTAACTTCACTCTTCCATAACGATTGGTGTGGCTACATTATGAGCAGTTTATATTAATCAAAGTAATAGGACTGCAATAGAAGGTAGTAGAAACACAATGCCTCTTCTTGTCCAGATGTCCATGAGTGATGTTTGGAAACAGCTGCTGATTTAGAAATAGTTGAGTACTGATGTATTGGTTCTATTGGGTGAAGGCCATTTTAACTGAGGTTTTAATTGGTGCTGGTTGGATGTATCCAATCATTAGCTCATTTACTTCTACAAATTACAAGAGGCACAGGCCATTGTCAATTATCTCTCCAATACCAAATTTGCCCAAGATATTTTTCCAGCCTTGCTAGTTGTTACCAGCATGAGCATTAAAGTCACCAATGTTCAGGATTTATTACCTCTGTGCAATGAATCCACAGTTATTTATAACTGTGTATAGAATAAATCTTTTGCCTCATTCCTCCTTCTGGGAAGCATAATTAAGCACATTCTTATTGTTCCTAAAAGTGACAGTTCTGCTAATTGACTCGAAGCTGAGGAAGCTTGCAATTCTTTCAGATGCTACCAAAATGAAGCCAATATGCTCTGGGTGTTTCTTGTCTCCACAGTAATACAAAAGACATCTCACTGTCACTGTCTTGTATTCCAGATCCAGTAAGATGCCATTCTGCTAATGCCAGAATTGAAATTCCATACTGAAATACTGTAATTCATTTCACGATGTCTGACCAGTTTGAACATTCCAAGTGTCAAGGTTAAAATGGGGTGGGGTGTTTTTTTTGGGG